>APFE030499611.1:177579-234787 GCA_000404065.3 Pinus taeda | reverse complement strand
GCAACTTCAAGCTTCAAGTTGCCCTGATGATGGATCCCAGTTGGGATTCGAAACGTTGGCAGGAAAATCTTATTACTGTGGAATCTCCGATGTTTGAATCAAAAATATTACACCACAGAGGTCTCAAATCTATAACTAATTATATTACCCTACCCCTTACATATATAAACTAATATGTAAACTATACTAACCTATATAAAATATTAACCTACTATATTAACATAACTCACCATAACCCCTACGTATGAGCACACTCAAAATAATACAAACCATAAGGTATGCCCTCACCTTAATACTTCATGCATTAATGAATTTCGGCGTATCAGGAGGAATAGGATGTCGGGGGTTTTCAAATGAATCCCCGATCCGATGAGTTTCTATGGTGTCGGTAAGTCGGGGGTGGAGGTATATCGGGGCCCTTTAAAATGTGTGCCGATTGAAACTGCCGACCCGATAACAATTTTTTTATTATTATTTTTTATATTAATTTTTAATTAATTAAAATAATAATATTTAAATTTAATTAATTAATATTTAATATTTTTTTTTGGTTTGTTTTAAATTCTAATTTAATTAATTAATTATATAATATATTAATTAATTTAATTAATTTAAAATTTAATTTTAAGCTTAAATTTTCATTTTTTGTTTTGTTTTTTATGAACATAAGTTTTTAAACTATAACTAAAAATAAAACTATAGCTAAAAATAAATGAAAAATTATAAAAATAAACTACAGCCACTTGAACGTTTGGTTTTTCGAGATTAAGATTTGATTGGAAAATTGTAGTGAATTTCTTAAGTCCCGATGCTTAATTATTTGGCTGGATATTGAAAAATGTTAGTAAAACCCTCTATGAGTTAATATCTAAACTGAATGCGTTATTGGACAAATTTATTTACAAAATGCGATGTTGTACTTTTTATGCAATTTTAACCCAGGTAACTAAATAATCAGATTTTCAAATGAGTGCCATTTTCAAACCAGTTGACCAAATGAGGCGAAACAAGCGTCAATGGAAAGCTTGTAAAAAATCGATTCTAACAAAGCAATCAAAACAAGAATCCAAAGAAAACAAAAAATTAACGAAAGCGTAGGGCAATCAACTAAAATAAAAATCAAAAAGGTGCCTAGCCAAAATTTTTATAGAAAGGGTCCCCATTATCTTAGTTGAGCAAGTCAATAATGGGGGGGTTGTGTTTTTACCACAACAGAGTGACAAAGAAAACCATCATTGAAAATCAGAAAAACTAGGACTCCCAATTAAAATTTTCCCTTTGGGCCAATCGAGTAACTCCTAAATTCTCCACTAGAAAATTGCCTTTCGAGCTTGTGTATGGTAAGGTTGCAGTCTTGCCAATCCAATTAGAAATGTGAGTGGTGAATTTACTGCAAGAGGTGGAGGAGGAGCCAAGTTCTTTAATGCGAAGGATAAACCAATTGGTTGAGGTTAATGAAATCAGGGAACAAGTGGGGACTAAATTGGGCAACTACCAGCAGAAGATGAAATCCTTGTTTGACAAGAAGGTCAAGGATCGGACTCTTCAACCAGGAGATCTAGTTTTCCGATGGGATGTCTGACGAGAAGAAAAGGGTAAGCATGGAAAATTTAATGCACTGTGGTTCATCCCTTTCAAAATTTTAGAGGAAAAAGGAAACAATACTTACCTACTTGAGAATCTGGAAGGTGAATCGCTAAAGCTGCCAGTAATGGTTAGTTCCATAAACTTTATTTTCAGAATTGAAAGGTATTGTCTTGCACTCATTGTAAATACCAGTGTTTGTTGTAATTATCATATGAAATTTCCAATTTTCTGTTTAAAAAGTTCCAATTTCACAAACTTTTCACTTGTTTAAGAAGACTCCATGCCCAATGGAAAGAAGGCTACTAGTATGCAGGTTCTCAACACCTTACGAGCAAGGCACTATCCCTAGTTGAAGCCAATGTTGTCACTCACTGCATTATGAGTTTTTAGTTGACCTAAGTGCTAAATACCAATGAAGATTGAAGCCATTTCACAAGAGATAGAATCTCTCAGAGCTTAATTAGACCCTCTCCATTGCATAGTCCTCAAAACAAGCTTTCCAACGGTATATGGAAGTCCAAAAATGGACATCTGGATCAGAAGTTAGAGAAGATTGGAGATACCCTTTGAAAGCCCAGAAAGAAAAGAGAAAATAACTAAGGGTTAGGCTCATCGCAATCACATTTTAGAGCTTCCTAGTAGCAATAGTGGGGGAGGACACAGAAACCTGTGATTAGCCGATTGCCGATATCACAAATCACAAATCGACGGGTCCCAAGGCACAACTCGTAGCATATTGGGGGTTCACAAGGCAGAGCAATGATATCGCATATCGACGATTGCATGCGTAAAGGGGTTCACACAAACATATGGTCTTGATCATTGTTGAACACCGATATCGCGGGAATCACCGAAAATTGGGATTTTAATGTTAAATCGCTGGGGATGGACAAAAACATTTAACAAAGGAAATCAATGCAAAAATAGGGACAGCGAGCCTTTTTCTCTCTCCTCCCGGGGGCCACATGGCATAATACCATTGGTCCTTATAAATGACATGGAAGCTAATGTCATCATGACATGGAAATAAGGAGATGACATGATAGTATGGAGGACACGTGTCATGCAGAGTCGACAGTTTTAGGGGTCCTATGGGGGCATATCCGGTGACATGTGTCACCACTTAGGAAGCAACATGTGGCATCGATGACATCATCAATCCTGTAAATCGACAATCGCAAATATTAGAGGCCCAAGAGAAATGGTCGAGCATATCGGTGGGGTGAATCTGCAATCATGATAACACATATACATCGCATATCCAAAGTCGGCGGGTAGGTC
Source organism: Pinus taeda (assembly GCA_000404065.3). Lineage (NCBI taxonomy): Eukaryota > Viridiplantae > Streptophyta > Pinopsida > Pinales > Pinaceae > Pinus > Pinus taeda. Next base: position 231,919 of record APFE030499611.1, on the reverse strand, counting down.
ATGGAATATCAACGATATACAATTCTGGACGAAACAAGGTTTGAAAAGGTTGTGGAACGGAAAATTTGCAATGTATTGTTAAAGCGTCGGAAAGAGGATGATTTCATTTAACAAATAAATTCAAAGAAAAACCAAGGATGGATGGGCCCTTTTCTCTCTCCTCCAGGGGGCCACGTGGAAAAATCCTATTGTTCCTAATAAACCCAAGTGGCGGCTGACATCATCATGATGTGGTGGTACGGAGGACATGTGTCATGTAGATTTGGCACTATGGGGGCATATTCGAGTGACACGTGTCATCACTCAGGAAGCGACACATGGCACCGATGACATCATAAATCTCGCAAATCGATGATTGCAAGTGTCAAGGGGAGATATTGAAGGCGAGCATACAAAATCACCAATGTGCGAGATTCGAGGTATAAAAGGAAAAGGGCCCCTGGATAGGAGTCTAAAGGCTCCAGCACCTTAGGGCTAAGATCTTTGTTATAGATCCTGGTCATATGAAGAGAATTAATGAAAGGGGATACACCATAAGGGGCTTAAAGGGGATCATAATCCGTGATAATACAACATTTTTAGTGTTAAGTACTAGCACCGTGAAATCCTCCATATTACACTATGATCATATCACCAGACATATCAGGGAACTGATTGTGTTTTATAGGGATTCTAGAAGGGCGGATGAGTTGGAAGCCATGTTAGAGTTTGTTATCACCATTGTGGGTGATCACTCTCGCTTTGTGAGAGAGAAGGAATAAGGTTGTTAAAGACTAAAAGTGACCAAGAACCGACCAAGAGAGGATTAACCACGATTTAGCAGAAATATGCCACGACCAGAGGCCAACAAAAAAGAGTGGCATGGAGATATTTTCAAGACCACCATTTCAATTTCATTGGATTAATTCTATTTTGTTGTTTTGATCGCTTTGTTGTTATTCTTTTTACTTTCAAGAAAGACATCTTAATGCCGTAATAATTAAAGGCTTCACGCTGAGACAGCTAGTCTAATAGACAAATGTAAACTCCAGGCACAAGATATTGTTGTAACTGATTTCCTTGCCATCCCTCTCCTTATAAAAGGGATGAAGAAACACTGAACAAAGGTTCTGAATTATGTGGAAAAATTATATGTGCTTTCTGAACTGTATGTATTCGAGATTTGCATCTTTTTTAATATGAATGAAATAGTGGTGATTCCAAAGTTCGAGTATTATAGTATGCTGTTTCTTTCTTAAACTTCCATTATGTTCACATTTCCTCTCTGATTTGATGCAATTGCAACGGCCAAAAATATCTCTTATGCTCTTACAGACTCATTTGTGTTGACTAGTTAATACACATGCTTGTATCTAAGTTTGAGATTATATCTTTAAATTTGCACTCCTTGAATCATAGCATCCAATCCTCTTACATCCATATGTCTATATTTAACTCAGATAAGTATAGAACTATTGAGGTTTCAAGCTCTATGTGATGATTTAGTCTTCTCCTTCTCTTCTTTCATTACTCTGCAAAAGTTGATTAAACTATTAAGTCCTTGAATTACTCGACCTCCACTAGTTTTTACCATATTCTTTTGAGTTGTATATGTGAAGGGATACCATATATACATGGCTTATATCCTTGGATGAAGGAACCAACCCATGTTGTTATGTGTATATTTGTATATTTATAATTACTATTTGTAAAAGATGTATATGATGTCTCCAGTTTTTTGAGGACCATATAAGATACATAAAGATAGATGTCACTAGGCACTGGTCTTGTAAGCAATCCAAGGCTATCTCTGGAAGCGATAATAGGACACGTGTTGCTTCTCGGTGAGTGCAAAATTTGAATGATGTTTTATACTTTAGGCCGGTTCAAAATCCATAACACATATTCATCATTGATCTCTAACTTCTCGCGATCTGGACCTTTAAACCATGTAATAGAATATGGTACTTGCACCTTTTTCACTTTGAACTATCCCACATGAAATTAAAGTAAAATACTTATCATTATTTAATTATTTCATCTCTTGCATGCTATTGCGCGAGTGCATATATATATTATATATCTATATACTTTTATATATAATATTATATTATACTAAGTAGATATTATAACACAACACACACAGCCTATATATATATATATATATATACACACACACACTCCAATTTGGAGTGCCTTGTGTTGGTTGCTATTCACATCCGATATGTGATGCTTGGTATGTGTTGGAGTACAATTATTCTGACTTAGAGATTGAGTCTAGGAACCCAATATTTTTTATAAAAAGAACTATAACCATGTATACGAAGCCAATGTATAATAATAGCCTTCCAAAATTTTGACCCCAATAATAATGTTTTGCAAAAAATTATAAAAAAATTAATAGGTGATAACAAACACTTAAATCCTTAAGCCCTAATCCTTAAGCCCTTAAGCCATAAACCCTTAATCCATAATCCCTTAACAAGAATCTTTAAATACCCTACACCCTGTGGGCATTACCTATAATTATTATCACTCCTAATTCCTAATCCTAAATCCATAACCATTATAATTATTGACCCCATGATGTCCAAGCCTTATCACCCCTAAATTGTATAACACATAAAAACTATAATCCCAATCCCCTATAACCCTTAACACCTACTAATTTTGACCCCTAACATCTATTAATATATCTTGTGACCATAACCATTATATCCCAAAAAGAATAACCCTATCACCCTTAACTTTTGAAACGTAACCATTATCACTAATAAACTCTCAATCATAACAACTATACTTGTTAACTAGTAATGTATATGATCCATAACCTAATCCCATATAAATTCTCTAAATCCTATATTCCCTAGATGGGAATGAGGAATGATGACAATGAGATTACATGATGAATGTTGATGCAAAATTTGACGATCTCAAAGATTATGTGAGGATATTAGACATCCTTGAGTCTTGAAACCATTCCATACCATCAAAGCATGTGCTTAGCCTAACCATGTCAATTTTCTAAACATACAAGAACAATTTGAAGAAATTCCAATGTTGGCCCCATTCACTACTTACCGTGCGACGTTGGTGGATGACATTGGTGATGGGTGTGTTCGATGACATTCTATGACATTTCAAGAGAGTTTCAACGAATATTCCATAAATGGGAATGAGGAACAACAAAAATAAGCCTACATGGTGAACATTGATGCAACCATGGACGATCTGAAATATTATGCAAGGATGTCATGCATCCTTGAGTCTTGAAACCCTTGCATACCATCAAGGCATGTGTCTACTCTAACCATGTCAAATTTTGACGCATAAAAGAACATTTTGAATAAATTTCAACATTGGCCCCATTCTCTACTGACCATGCAACATCAATGGATGACATTGGTAATGGGCATGTTGGAATACATTCCATGACATTTCAAGAGAGTTTTAATAAATATTCCATAGATGGCAATGACGAATGATGACAATGAGACTTCATGATGAATTTTGCTGCAAATGTGGATGATATCAAAGATTATGTGGGAACATCAAGCATCCTTGAATCATTAAACCCTCACATACTATCAAGGCTTGTGTCTAGACTGACCATGTCAAATTTTAACACATACAAGAATAGTTTGAATAAACTTAAACATTGGCCCATTCACTACTCAGCGTGCATCATTGGTGGATGACATTGGTGATGGGCATGTTGGAGTATGTTCCATTACATTTCAAGAGAGTTTTGATAAAGCCCTAAATCCCATAATCCCTAATTCATCAACTCTTAAACACTTAAGCCATAAGCCATAATCCCCTAATACATAAACCCTTGTGCCCTGAGCACTTAAACATTAGTCCCTTAACCCATAATCTCTAAGCCATTAACCATTAAACTACCTAACACGTATGTTCCAAATCCCTTAGCTCTTGACCCTTAATACCTTTAACCCTAACCCCTAATCCCTTAACCCTTAATCCTTGTACTCCAAATCCCTAAATTTCATATCCCTCAAATCCCCTATCCACTTAACCCCCAACACCTCAATTAATTAACTATTTAGGCAGATCCAACACTAAATACGATGATAAAAAGGGAGTTAACCATTAATTTAGGTCCTAAAAGGGGAGCTAAATTTATGGCGTGATTTTTGGTGTTATTTTCAGTGCTATTTCTGGCATTATTTCTGACACTATTGGCACCTAATTTAGTGCCCACATGTTATGGTCGGCATAAACAATGACAACAATTATGCAATCCCTAACTTCTCATCCAACTTAATCTCTCATGCAACTTCCTGTTGACGGTGTTGGACCCAAAAATATTCAAGGAATCTCCCTGATATGAATTCCCAACTTGATCTCACATCGTTTGGAATAGGAGTTCCTACATTGGGTAGTAGTGTATTCCCTTTACCGTGGAATCAAACAAGGGAAAGTATGATAAATTTGGGTAAGATACCCTGCAGAGAGTCAAGTGTGATGCATTAAGGTTATAACACACGGAGGGGAAAAGAAAGTGCACCCCTTGGAAGCCTGTAATAGTATGAAACTTGGAAGGAACACATGAGTGAAATGAAATCACAAGCTAAAATGAAAAATAGTCCACAGGGTAAAGCGACGAGTTAATCCAAAAACACACATTCAACAGGATTCATACAAATGTAAACAAAGTAGTTCATAAGAATATGCGTAAGCTAAATAACATACACTTCCAATACAACAAGAATAATCCTACTATATTAACAACATATGCATGAAAGCATGTTGCTCTAATTTTATTATTATAAGTGAAATTTCTATCCATCCATACACCATTGATGACCACTAGCCCCAATAATGGAACATTACATTCAAGAACACCTTCTCCTCCAAAGAATTATATTCTCTCTACACTATGGATAAGCAAAGGCTCTTCACAATACTCCCAAGCTCTTTCTAAGCCTAAGCCTAGCCAAAATGTTGGCTTCGAAAAGCCCATTACACGAGTTATGAGGTTCTATTTATAACAAGAGGGGGTGAATCTTCAACTCCCCTTTGTGACCTTTATACTACCCTCATGCATCTTCAAATTCTTCACTAAATAACATATTACATTACATGATGAAATATTCTAATATTGACACTTGGAATTTCACTTACAACATAATTACAAATAATATTACATTTTCTACATGTACACATATAAGAAAAAATAGAGTAGAGACAACCTAACAAGACATAATACTATGATTATAGATTTTTGGGAAGGTCCATCTCAACAACATCCACTTGCTACTTCTCGGTCACATTTTGGTGCCAAACTTGGTACTGTGTGATGGTGTCCCCAAAATGCTTAACAATGTCTTTCTAGAAGTGGACTCTAGCCTCCATGGCATCTGGATATATGATATTGGAGCCTGTATACAACTCGTTTTCAAGCATGAGCAACATTTTCTTGACCTTGACAGGACCACCGATGTACTTTTGCATGTTGTGTGCATTCAACTCCAAGTGTTCCCTGGTGGCTTCTTGTCTTAGCTACTCTAATAATTGATCGATCTCCAGCCGGACTTGGTTCTTGGGTTTAGTATTGGCGAGGGAACTGATTGATGGGATTTGGTATTTTCTCACCAAGAAATCCAAACTATTGTACAACCACACATATGAGGCCTCTGTGATGTCGATGAATGAGGCGATCTGCTCATTGTTCAGAATCAACATTCAAACCTTTTCTTCCTCCGACTCTGCATGTGGCTTCATAATCTTCACTAAGTCAAGTAGGCCCCCTTTGTACGACATTGTCCACTCTTGTACATGGGCAATAGAAGCATGTATGTTTTTGAGAGTTTGAACGAAATCTTTGCTTTGGTGTTGTAGGCCACGCAAACGGACACCCTCTTTATGCACAGTGACAAATCCGTTATAGATATTTTGCATGGTGTCTCCAAGTGTCAATACTTCAACAAGTATCATTGTTCTCATCTCCCCCAATGTCGAAAATGAATTCTACACTGATGCTTAGAGTTTTTCTTCTACTTGCTTGACAACCTGCAAGTTCTTTACCAAAGATTCATTCTCAGGCATCAAATCCTAAACATTCAAGCTTGTTTCTCATGCATCGGCCAACATGCCCTAAGAAATGAAAGTTGGATGCTTCCTAATGTCCGACACTAACCCTTTCCTTGATGAATGCAGGTGATGCATGATCATATGGAAATTAATTCCTCTGCACTTGTACAATCCTCTTTTGGAACTTATCAAATGATAGATTGTACACATCCATGACCGGATCATCATCAAGGAGAACAAAATCTCCTTTCCCGCTCGAGGCTGACTCTACTACTCGAGGTGGTGGAGACTAAGGGATGACCTATGGTGATCTCAGCATCAGGTCAAGGTCTTCATTATGTGGCTCCTGTTCCAACTAAATGTCCGTCACTTCGATTAATTGCTAAAATTGTTGAGCAAGATCTCGATCCTACATTTTTTCACCTTCCTCCTCAGTTGTTGGTTGCTCATGCTTATGAACCTGTATAACCATTGTTTCCTTTGTGATCGCACCTTGCCTTTTTTCTTCCTCTTACTTCTGGTTCTCTTCGCATTCTCTCCTCCTCAACTCCTGTTCTTCCTTCAACTTCTTCTCCATCTCCTAAAACTTTAGTTCTGCTTCCTGCAACCTATTCTTTTCTCTCTTCCTTCGTTCTTCTCTCTTCATCCTTTTCTCCATCTTTTCTTCTACTGCAAAATTTTCCTTCACGATGATAGGATCTGCCATCATTTTATCGTTTTCCTCTCCCTCTGGATTGTCATCAATCTTCCTCTTTCCCTTTTTCTACACTAGGTTGTTTCCTTCTTCTACTGTTGTTGTTACTTCCGGAGCTATTTTTTTATGTAGAGTAGCCTTCCAATTTATTTCTATACTGATCGACTCATTGAGTCTGGAGGCATTGCAACAATAACTCAAGGATCCTCCTTTTGCCACTGAAATGTCTTGTTGATCCACAGAATGTAAACTCTCATACAGTGCTCCTTGCAAATACTGTGGGGATCATACGAATTAAATTCCTTGGTGCTGAACTCAAATCTCACTATGTCATTAGCTTCAATATCTACATCTTTCAAGCTCTTATTCTCGTATAATCTGATCCACAAAGGAAGAGGGGTCATGGTGCTTTCTTCTTCCTATGCAGTCTTTCTGACAACCCTGTAGCGTGGTGGTATGAAACTTCTTGCATGATCAATTTGTTAGTGTCATGCCTTGGTAAGACATGCAGAGGCTTCTCTCTGCCAAACACTCTGATGAAGGTGCCATCTGGCGAGGCATACCAATTTACAATGCTTATTATCGCCTCCATTTCTTCTTGGGACATGCAAGGTGGATTTTGATTGAACATAAGCTTGTATAACGAGACAATAAAGTGGTTAGTTAGCCTTTCCATCACTCCTTGATAGATGTAGTAAAAAAGAAACTTGCAATAAATGTTCATGGAATTCTCTTATGGTGTTCATGTCCAACTCATGCTAAGGAACTACTACTGTGCACAAAATGCATCTAGTAAGTATGCGGACATGTAAAACCTTGCTTTCTAATTCTTGGGTGGATTCCGAGCCTTAGCTACATGGGACTTCAATTATTGAGCCAACATATCCATCCAGTTGAATGGCCTCCCATCTCTTGCCAATTGGCCTAGTGATACTTCCCACCCTTTAGGGAAGGTCTCTATGCTCCCTTGACCATATATTCTGCAAGCGATGAAGATCAAGAACTAGTAAGCCTTCCTAAAGGACTTTGTCTTGTAAACATGGGTGGGTGTTTATCTAAACTTCGACAAGTCTTTCACCCAACACTTGACAATGTATATTGTATTCACATAGATATGGGTGGCATAAAAGAGTGAGGTCATGTGCTTTCCTAACTCGAGTAAGTGATACATCTCCTGAAAGTATTATTCCCTAAAGGTGGCAAGATTCCTCCCACTGGCACTGCTCAATGTCATAGTTTGTTCATCAGCATGTAAGAAAATCCAGCTGATAATGTCCTCACACGGGAAGGCGAGATACCTACATGAAACCTTGTATAAACCTAACTACCAGATACTAAGATAGACCTTCTGGTCCTCTAAATCTACCCCAAATTATTTTGAAAAAATATATTTGATCTATTTCCATGTCAATGTTTTTCCCTTCTCAATGAAAAATTGAGTATCTTCATATACTAGTAAATCAACTGATACCTACTCAATTTCTTTCCCAATACTACTCTCGGTGGTTTCCTTTGATGTAGCTCTCTTGGATGCCATGTTAACTATGATTGCTTGAGAGATGCTTAAAAAATACCATACCTGTGGGACAAAGAGTACACTCATGGAAATAAAATGTCAGCTTAAAACCAAAACAACTTCATGGCAAGTTCAAGTAGCAAGTCGGGCGCTTGATGTGAGGTATTGCACAATTTTTCTTGAAGGGGTGGTTGACTGAATGTGGGAACTGCACATTGTGCAATCCCAATAGTCAAGGTGGAAGCTTGATGATTGAAATTGTGCAATGTGCAATTTAGCTTGGGCGAAGGCCTGGGAGACACTGTGCATTGCACACTCTCAATGGCGAATTTGGGAGGTTGTCTCCTAAAGATGGGAAGTGCACAATTGGAGCTAGCCTAGGATATGATGTGCACAATTCCAGAGGTCAAGCCAGAGGCTTGAGTCTCTCCATATTGCACAGTGAAAGTTGTGCAAAGTGAGATCTAGGCTTGAGGGACCCATATCTGCCTAGAGGGAGTGTGAAAAACAAGTGGATCTAAAAGATAGTGTGAATTTGAGTGCAGATTTGACTTAGCGTGAATGCATGAATATGAAACAAGTGCAACAATTGATTAAACCGAAGGAAAACAAAGCATGTGAGAGTTGTTGCAACGATGATTGTTGGTGCAAAAATATAAAAACTCATGCGACACTTGGGAAAGGAAATTTATAACTTGGAACAACACTTATACAAGTTAAAACAAGTTAAAAATACAACAACAATGCAGAGAAACAAGTGAAACAACACTCACAAAAGCCAAACAACAAAAAGCGACAGAAAAAATGGTAAAAGACGACAAAAGCAAAACTCAACTGGAAAAGAGGCGATGATTGCATCGAAGGTTCCTTGATCTACTTAGGAATTCTAGAGATCCAATATCGAGTGTGAAAATGAGATATAGAAGCGTTGCTTAAATAGATTTGGACAAATTAGGGTTTATGACGCACATACCTAAAATTAAGGAAAAAGCGACACTTGGTGGAAATTTCTAAAAATAGCGCAAGTGCCTCCTTCGACATACTAAATTATGTATCTATTGTTTATGGATGCTTTTTAGATTTTTATTTTTTTCTTTTTTCTGGGGAAACTTACCATGGAAACTGTCGGGAAAGACAACATAGTTCTGAGAACGAAGCAACTTTCCAGCTTAGTGCACTATGGAGTTTCTGAGATCAATCAGGGTTGTGTAATTTCTGGGCTCAGTGTCAAGATTCCCCCTCATGACTTTGAATTTTTTGAGCTCAAGGCTCACTAGTAGTCAGGACTACCAAATTCCCAATAGCAAGGCTAGTTGCTCTTAAGAATTGCGTAGTTTTCTGGGGCAAGGCTAGAACTATTGTGGGACTACGTAAGGAGATCAACTTGTGAGCTGGAAAATTAGCCAAGTAAGCAAACACAAGCCAAATTTGAAATGTAAGTCTTAGTCGGAGCATGGATACCTGGATCAGTGGAAGATGTGTTGTTGTGGTTAAGAAGGAAGGCTCCAAAATTGAAGCATAGACACAATTTTGGAGGGTGGTTGTAGCCGCTACAAAATTGGTGACACATTGGTAGTACTCCGACTCTCTATATGGACCTTGTTTCATGCAAAGCGAGTCTAACTCTTCTGGAGGTATTGTTTAGTTCTTTGATTATCATAGCTTATTCACTAAGGTTGAGTTAAAGATATAGTCCCTACCATTCCCTTTATCAGTAGCACACATACCAAGCTAAGTCAAATTGAGTTGCTTTGATTCGAGATGAGGGGTATATAAATGCACAAGTAAAATAGTTTGTTAGAGTTTTACTTTCATCTCTGGTGTTGTTCCGCTGCCGACAGGCATGGAAAGTACCCCGACGGAGTCACTTCAGGAACACAATCATTTCTCCTCTTCCAACAAGCATAGATAATACCCCGACATATTTACATGCTTCACCTCTCTACACATGAAGCCTTTCTCTTCTTTCGCCCTTTATTTTATTTGTTCATTTTTCAAATAATTTTGCATAGGCACTTATTTATTTCATGAGGCAGAAGTGGATCCTGACTTATTGAGAGCATAAGAGGTTTCCCTTCAGAGTAGGATATTTATATATACCTATGACATACTTGTTAAGGTTTTCCCCCTCTCCTTACTCTACTTGAATGAGTTTACAAGGGTTAACCGAAAATAGAAAACCAATTAGAGTATGCGATACTATTTAAAAGTGTAAGTATTGTGATTCACCACAACTCTCTTTGAAAGGAAGATATTTTCCATCAGGGTATCATCGACTAGAAGAAAATTATGAAATACTCACATAAAGAGAGGGAATAGAGAGATAACCAAGTGTTGATAGTTGTACAAATTCCTCATGGAATTAACCCTGCTTGTCTAAGAATCCCGAAACGATTTCATGCGAAAAAATAACTTATAGGTGCAAAAGAAAATAAACAAAGGAAAGAAGTGGGATAAAACAAGAAAAAGTAAGAAAATCAATAAAAAACATGAAAAGAAAAACTACTCCTACTCCTAACCTAAGCAGGACATAGGAAAACTCACATAAAGTGATACTTCCAATGCAGCCATTGACACATTCATTGGCCCATGAAGGCGAGAGCATGTACAACAAGAAAGATATGAAAGAAAAACAACAAACAAGAAAGATACAATAGTTCAAACCAGAACGTTCGATGCTTGAATGCATCCAAAGAAAAGTAAAAATGGAAAGCACATGAGAGGCACTCTGCAGATATACCATGGTGTCCTAACACATTGCGAGTGGAAGACAAGCATGCACACGCTTTCAAACTTGAAAAATGAGAAAACATGAAGAAAGAAGAAAACTCCCATTTGCAACAGTTCTTTCTACGTACAACTCCTCCAATCATTGAGCGATATGATCATGTGATACAGATGGAGGATGCGAAAATGATATTATAGATTGATTTTCAATGTGAACAAGAGAGTGATGAGGAGACTAGGAAGATTCAATACACTTTTGATCCGAAGTGGAACTGACCTCAAGGATACGAGAACCTGACATAACCATCATCTCGAGCTCAAGTGCCTTGACAACTTAGGGAGGTTCCAATTCATCAGAAGATTGATCATCAAATACCAATGGCTTAGAAAGGTCAACAGTGGACAAATCATAATCATGATCAGATGAATGAATGAAAATATCATGACATCCATGATAAGAAAGTTCAAGGTGATGAATAGAGGCATCCTCATGATCTGATGAATCGTAAAGAGGGGCTGATAAAAATGATAAATTTCACCCTCTATGTTTCTAGAAAGGTAAGATGAGAGATTGGGTAGATTTAGGAAGAGAGATTTGTCCTCTCTGCATTCAAATGAAAAACTGGCATTCCACGTGTCCTACGAATGATCGAAATTACAAACATCCGAAAATAAGTTTTCACAAGATGGAACAAAAATAACATAATCATGGAATATGTCAGGATAATGCGGAAGAGGTGCAAACAAAAGGAGGTATTTTTTCACCGCAAGTTCTTGTTTCCATGTTAGTGATATTCCTTTCTCAATCAATGACTAAGTATCTACATATACTGGTAAATCAATTGATACCTATTCAATTGCTTCCCTAATACTGCTCTCGATAGTTTCCTTTGATGCAACTCTCTTGGATGCCCTGTTAACTGTGACTTCTAGAGAGATTCTCCACAACTACTGTACCTGTGGGACAAAGAGGACACTCATGCAAGAAAATGTGATTTTAAAACAAAAACAAGTTCAAGGCAAGTTCAAGAATCAAGCTCGACACTTAATGTGAGGGATTTCACGTGTTTTCTTGATAGGGGTGGCTGACTGACTGTGGGAACTACGCACTGCATAGTCCTAGCAGTCAAGGTGGAAGCTTGATCACTGAAACTGCATAATGTGCAGTCCATCATGGGCCAAGGCCTAGGAGAGATTGCGCATTGCGTAGGCTCAATGGCCAATCTAGGAGGTTGGCTCCTAGAGCTGCGTACTGCAGAGTTCTAGCTAGTGTAGGCTATTCTCTGTGTAATTCTAGAGTCCAGGCCAGAGGCTTGAGTCTCTAGATTGTGCAATGCAATTTGTGCAAAGTGAGACTTGGACAAGGGGGACCCATATCTGCTAAAGGGGAGTGTGAAAAACAAGAAGATCTAAAAGATAGTGTGAATATGAATGTGGATCTGACTCAATGTGGATGAATTCATGTGAAACAATTGTAGCAATTGATTAAATCGAAGAAAACAAAGAATGTGAGGAGAGTCAACACAAGAGCGACCATTGGTGAAAAAAAAGGAAAACTCATGCAATGCTTGGGAAAGGAAATATATAACTTGAAACAACACTTCTACAAGTTAAAACGCCAACAATCATGCAGAGAAACAAGTGAAACAACATTCACACAAGCCAAACAACAAAATGTGACAGAAAAAATGGTAAAAGACGATGAAAGCAAAACTCACCCAGAAAAGCAGTGATGATCACATCGAAGGTTCCTTGATCCCCTTGGGAATTCTAGAGGTCCAAGATCGAGTGTGCAAATGAGCTCTAGAAGTGTCGATTAAACAAATTTTTACAAATTAGGGTTTATGACACACATGCCTAAAATCAAGGAAAAAGCGACACTTGGAATTTTTTTTCTAAAAATAAAGAAAGTGCCTCCTTTAGGATACTAAAAATAGATCCCTATTTTTTAGGGATGTTTTTTTTTCTTTTTCAAGGGAAACTTGCCATCCACACTGCCGTGAAAGACATCACAATTCCAGGAACTAAGCAACTTTCTAGCTCAATGCATTGTGTAGTTTCTAAGGTCAATGAGGGTTGCGTAATTTATGGGCTCACTGTCGGGCTCCCCCCTCATGCCTGCACATTTTCTGAGCTTAAGGAACACTTGTAGTTAAGGATGCACAACTCCCAACAATAAGGCTAGTTTCCCTCAAGAATTGTGCATTTTTCTGGGGCAAGACTAGAACTATTGTGGGACCAAGTTAGGAGATCAACTTTTCAGTTGGAAAATTGACTCAGTAAGCAAACACAAGCCAAACTAGGAAGGTAAGTCTCAGTCGAAGCATGGATACCTGGATCATTGCAAGATGAGTTGTTGTGATTAAGAAGGAAGGCTCCAAAATCGAAGCATAGGAAAATTTTTGGAAGGTGGTTGTAGCCACTACAACACTTACCTAATTTCTCATCCTCAATTCCCTAATTTCTCATGCAACTTCTTATCTAACTTTTCAAGCTATCTTCCTAGGTTGTTCAAATTATTAAGAGTATAGTGGGTGACATATTGTTTTGGGGGTGGTATGAGTTGGTTTATATGTATACACCACGACTTACCTTACTAATGAAGTTTACCAAGTCCTTAAGACAAGGGGGAATTAGGTTCTACAATTGTGTAATATACATGTAGGGGTAAAATAAGTACCCTATCCAATGTATTAGTGGAAATGAAACATCCCTGATGATGCCAATATAATAGGGTCATGCCAACTACATTATGGGAAAGGAACTATTAAACATATTTCAACATTCCTCTAGCCATCATTGTTAAAGTAAAGAAAACAATATTCAAAGTATTTTTTCCTAAATTTGTTTTCCTAATATAAGGCATGTTTTATTGTTATGTTTATTATGAATTAACATAAAATATAAATTAGTTTATGTAGAGTATGTTTCATATATAACTAAGGGATTTCCCATATACTTGATGGTACGTGGAAGTTAGATTCCATATATAGGTAATATTTGTGTAATACTAGAAGGGGTGCTAATAGGGGTTACAAGTGTTCCCAACAATATGATTCCGATTGTATTTCTTGTGTGCATTCTTATGATGAGGTTAGTTAGAGGGTAGAGTCTATTTTGGTCTGTTATAATGAGGTTAGTCAAGGGCAATAGACCAAAATAGACTCTACCCATTGGTATGTTTTTCCTAATACAAATGGGTATTAGGGACAATAACATAGGAAATGGAGGAAAATAAGTTCTTGAGACCCTGTATAAGGTTATTTGGCTTATTACCCATGAAGAAGCCCCTAAACTATCTTGTGGATCTTTTTTAAAGGATGACTTCCATTTAGGGGGATATGTGTTTGATTAGGAGGTTTTAAGCACCATAGTTAGATCTCAATGCGTTTAGTTTTCAGATCAACACCATTGGGAATTTCTAAAAACCATCTATTACACTTAAGTACTTGATTATAGTTAGGAAAGACACCCAATCTCTCTTTCAATATTCACAACATCAAGTTTTGTGATCTATTACTAAAATAACCACACATGAATTCTATAGGGTATATTTGAATTTTAGTTCAATAAATGCAAAATTTACACAATAATAATGGGTGTTAGAGCCTATATCCTAGTAATGGGAGTAAATGAGGACACATGACCTAAATGAAGCTCCTATAGCTCAAGTCCAATAAAAAAGACCCTGCGCCACCTTGTTAACCTTGTCTAAGTTGTGTCTAACTTTTGAGTTTGATATGGTGCATATAGGAGGCTTTTATTACCATAGTTAGTATTTATAGGCTATGGATTTGTAATTCCTAATAATTCACACAAGTTTGTCATTTTTCAAGATAGGGAAAGTGTTACATAGTTACCACTTTCTCGAGCTTAACTCATACACCATCGTAACTTTTGTATTTGAAACTCAAGAGCCTCAAAAGTACATTTTGGGTGCTTCATGAATAACTTGTTTTCCATCTACATTCACAAGGACCTATCACCATGCTTTGTGTGTGATTCCTATGCCCTATTTATTGTCACTAAAATTTCCTAGGAAGGGTTTCGAAAACTTTTTCTAAAGGATCTAAAGACTGGATGGAGCATTACAAACACTAAATGGAATTAATAAAAACTCATAATGATATTCATATACAATGAACATCGTCTAATGGAAGCCAATCTCTTTTCATATTGATTTGGTGGTATCTAAATGAATCCAAATATTAATTAAAATCTTGATTCTATGAAATTCATCTAATGAATCATTAATAACTAGGATAGGAAATTTGGCACTCGCTATCCATTTGTCACTATAGCAATTTGCCACTAGTTTCTATACTAGTTTAACATACATGTAGGGGTAAAAGAAATACCCTATGAAATATTTTAAGACATTGTACAAAGAGGTTGAGCTAGGCACTTAGCCATACTACCTAGCCAGCCAAGAACTACATAGTGGTCTCCATAAGTACTTTTCTTTAAGAAGACTATTTATGTATACTTAATAGTGCACAAATTTAGATTATAATTTTTAGTGGATGATTTTAAGTTGATAGGATATGCTTGATATGTGCGAGATATGTACGTAAACCTTTTGTGCGCACTGATAACCATCCAAGCACAGCAACATCTACATTCGGTTGGCATCGTCATACCTCGTCATTCAGTTGGCATCATCAGAACTGGTTGTCATTGCTGGATAATTTTATGGTTTCACAGTGTCGATGCAAGGTTTGTTTTCTGTCACACCAGTGGTGTCTGTGGGTCAGATGAATTGCCAATGGTGTCTTGCGGATGAGACCAGCTGTTGCATTGCTGGTTACAGGGATTATGAAGACATTTTTTTTTATCAACTTTTCCGAACAGTTACCTTGCAAATACATGAACGAACGAAAACGAGCATTTTGCATCTTGCAAATACATGAACTAAAATGATTTATTTCCACCCATGACTAATTCGTTGCACACTTTTGGGAGTCTTGTAATAAATACATGAAGTAAAATGAGCATCTTTTGAAAGATGATTTATTTCCACCATTGACTAATTTGTTGGTCATTTTTGAAAGTCTTATGAGATCCATTGAAATATCTATTTGGAGCTCTTTTTGTTGGCAAACCCAATAAAGGACCATATACCAAGACATGGATATAATACTTTTTCCGTTGAAAGTTTTCATAATCCCTCCCTCTGGTTGGTGATGCAAAGCACTCAAGATATAGAAAACCCCTACCAATTTCAAAATCTTTATGTTCCTATTGCTAAATAATATACCAATATCATTTGGGTATTAGTAGTCATATATTAACATTAATGTGAACATTAATATTAACATATAATGTGAATATTAATATTAACATATAATGCTAATATTAATATTAACATATAATGTTAATATTAATATTAATATGTTAACATTAGTATTAGCATTAATATTTTAACATTAAATTTAATATGTTAATGTTGATAGTAATGTTAATGTTAATTTTAATATTTATATATGTATTATAATGTTAATATAACAATTTTATGTTTACCATTATAAACCATGGTTGACGATGGTTGGTATTACATTAATGTTAATATTAATATTAACATTAATGTCAATATTCACATTAATAGTAACATTAATATTAACATTAGCATTAATATGCTAACGCTAGTGTTAACACCAACCTAGATCCATCTTAACCTCAGATCTATCAATCATCGAGAGGGATCAAATCTCTTGAGGTGCAAACCTCTTTTATAAGTGCAAAATTTGAGTTAAGATTTGCATCTTGATAGATTCAAAATGTGTTGACCTGAAAAATTCCGATGTGATTTTCCTGAGGATTCTCCTTATAAACATTATGGATCACAAAAACTTGCACTTAGAGAGATTTGATCCCTCTCGGTGCTTAATAGATCCAGGGTTAAGATGGATTTAGGTTGGTTTTAGTGGTACGCGGTCACATAAAATTTATTAGACATATAACTATTTTGATAAATTTAAATATGCTAAATATGTCTAAGATTAATTTACTCTTTTTAATTTTAAATTTACCCAATTAACTCAGTTTTTTGAGATGATAGAGAATGTTAACAACTTGAATGATGAAAACTGATGAAATTAAAATTTTGAATGCAAAGTGACAATGTGGAATGAAAAAAAATGTGAATAATAAGAATATAGCCAATTACAAACAATATTTATAGTGAGCATTCTCAAACTATTTTCTTCTACTTTCCTTATTGTCACACATGTTCGTTTTGCCATCTTTTCATATCAATCATATGAAAAGGGTGGTTGAAATCATAAACAATTTAAATCTTTAACTAGAGCTATTGTAGTGATCCATATTTATAAAGAAAAGAAATGAAATATAGATTCAAACTTAAACATAGAGATACAACAAAACAAAACTTCAATTAATAAAATAGCAATTGCTGAAAAATTGTTTACGTACATAAGAGAAACAAACTAGCTTATACGATGGTAGATTATCTCTAATAAGAGATGTGATGGTTACATGCCTTCTGAACTATGTCACAATGAGGATCAAAGGCCTTTTTATTATTCAGGAAGAAAGGAAAACCCTAAACATCCAAAAACCTAGCCCTAGCAGATAAATATCTAAAAGATTGTGGGACCATTGGGATTAGTAAGAATACCAAATTCTCATGGTTGTAATTTGGGAATATGATCTTTGTTAGAAATATCTATCGAAGGACAATAAATTTTCCTGACAAGCTCTTTCCCTTTGGGCTATGGGTTGGCGAGTTTTCCGAAAAATGTCATTTAAGGCCTCAAAATGGCTCTAGAAGTTCAGGACCCGAAAAAATGCCAAAAATAGGTGGTCATGCTATAATTAAAGAAACTGAAAATAAATAATGTTGGGGGTCCAAATGGAATAGGCAGGTGGCTATTAATATTCCTCTGGATCATATAGTAAATGTCATACCTTGTCCCTCTTACTCTCCATTATTAATAGTAGCTTTCTCCAACGTTAATCATTGTGACTTATGGAGTGTTAAACTCCAAGAAAGTTTCAATGGTAGTTGTTTTTTATTGCCTCGTTTGAATACAGAGTGGCTAACAACGTTGAATGATAAAACTGGGAATAATAAGAATGTAATCAATTACAAATACTTTACAGTTTCAATAAGTAAACATTTCAGGTAAGTGAACATTTTATTCAAGACGAAAATTCAAGTATTTTATTAATGGTTGAATTACAAGAACATAGAAATCAATTCACATTGTTAATAATTATTTTGTGCTTACAATGAAATCCATGCACATTACTACTCTATTTACTTTGAAATTAATTTACATCATATATCTAGCTATATAAAACCAGAAATCAACATTTACATTCAAATCAATGCATCTAGTGCAAGCAATCAAATATGATTAGAAATCAATATCTACATTGAAACCAATGCATTTAGTGAAATAAATCAAATAGAATTAGAAATCAACATCTACAGTGAAACCAATGCATCTAGCGCAAGAAACTAAAAATGATAAAAAAAAACACTGAAATCGATGCATCCAGTGAAATCAGTCAAATAGGATAAGGAATAAACATCTACACTAAAACCAATGCATCTATTTTAATGAAAATTTCATGACTTTATAAATCCAAATTATTTTACCTTTTGTAAAAGACTTATTTCTCTTTCTCTATGGTTAATAATCTTCAATATTATATAATACTATATAATATCTATATTTGTCTTTGTGTGTCTCTTTCTTCTTCCCTCTTTCTCTCCCCTCCCTCTTTGTGTCTATTTACATTCCTCTCTCCTTCTCTCTCCCCATGCCCCCTCGTCTCTCTCTACCCCCACCATCTATATTTATATATCCCTCTATCTCTCCTTTCTCTCTTTATCTCACTTCCCAAAATGCACACACTCTCTCTCTCTCCATATATATATATATCTCACTCCCTCCCTCTCTCTGTATCTATCTGTTTCCCTCTCTCCCCCTCCATATATATATTTATCTCTCTTTGTCTCTCTATCTCACCCCCTAAACATACACACACTCTCTCTCCATATCTCTCTATATATCTCTCCCTCTTTCCCTCCCCCTCCTTCCCCTTCTCTCCCTCTCTCTACCCTTCTCTCTCTTTCTTCCCCCCCACTCTCCTCTTTCCTTCATTCTCTCTCCATATCTCCCTTGTCACCTGTTGTAGTGGCTACAAACACCCTATGAAATTTTTCCTTAGCTTCATTTTGGAGCATCCCTACCAACCATCCTCAACAACATGTCTTGCACTCTCAAGTACACAAGCTTCAATGGTTTTCTAGCAGCATGACAACCTGTGCATGATAGCTTGTTGCATTCCCCTCACAGTTTGCTTCCTCGAACTTGGTCCAGTTGCTTGTTGAGCATCCCCCTCAAGAAATTGCACAGTTCTGGAGGGGAACCAACCTTCCCTCCAATAATTGTGCAAATCTGACTGGCAGCCTGCTGGGCTAAAAAATTGTGCAATCCTGTCTATCAACCTTCCCAGAGAAAAATGCGCAAATCTAACCCAGTAGGACTACTCAGACCAAGAATTGGGCAATTCTAGGTAGTATTCAGCTGCTCAGCCCTGAAATTTTGCAATCCCTCTGGGTAGCCAGCCCATCTCCCTCCCAAAAATGCACAAATTTCTCCCTCAATCAAGCAGGCTATTGGATGTGCCATCGGGTTGACCTGTTCCACCCTGGACCGAGAAAAATTGACTTGCATGCATTGGCTGTTTTTTCCCGAAATAGCAAATAGAAACGTGCAAAAATCATCCCTAGATTTGAGGGAGCTATTTTTAGCAGCTGGAGGTTACATGAAAAGATCGTTTTAGAATCTTTCCTCCAAGTCTCGCTTTTTCCTAGATTTGTGGAATGTGCGTCATGAACCTCAAACTTATTTATTCGACGCTTCAGAGATCACTTCTTCACATAGATCTTGGAGCTCTGACATCCCACATCACATCGAGGAGTCTTCAACACATCCAACTCAGCTATTTCTGGGTAAGTCCACTTAACTTGTCTTTTGCAACATTTCTGTCGCTTTTTATGTTTTGGCTTGTGTGAGTGTTTTCTGCTTGATTTCTGTGAATGCTTGAAGTTTAGTATCAATGTCCTCCAAGAGATTAGGATCAAAGGACACCGATGGAAGGGAAACT
Organism: Pinus taeda; assembly: GCA_000404065.3. Classification (NCBI taxonomy): domain Eukaryota; kingdom Viridiplantae; phylum Streptophyta; class Pinopsida; order Pinales; family Pinaceae; genus Pinus; species Pinus taeda. The sequence goes on along the minus strand of APFE030499611.1, from coordinate 211,808 downwards.
GGAGCAGCAGTTGAGCGAGTCTCTACAAGTTTTCCGATCTATGAAGAGACCAAGGTGATTGTAGACAAGGATATCAAGCTGAAATGGCAAGAGGTCAATGATGAATTTGCAGGCACATTTGGGGAAGATATCGAAGACCGCAAAGTCTATGTGAACATTCACAAGCCTGTATTGTACCGAATTGCATGCAGGTATCCTGTGTTCCCATGCGTGAAAATGACAAATTGGATCGCCTCACACACTGACCCCGAGACGATGACATTAAGCAGTGTCAATGGGATGGAGATTGCTACCTTCAGGGCACATGATTATGAACAAATGTACCATATTTTGAAGCTAGTGGTCACCATGGAGACACCCTTCAGCATACCCAACAACAATGCCAACTCCATGGATGTCTTGAAGAACTGGGTGAAGGAGTCAGCCAAATTCAGGATGACACCCAACCACATTTACAAGACGAAGTGTGAAAGGTGTATCAATACTTGGTCATCTTTGCATGTCACTTATATGGCCAAGAGAGCACAAAAACCTTCCCGTAGAGTTGGGTGATTGCGTTGGAATAATTGGCCAGTGAAGGCATAGCATGCAACTGGTTTGAAATGTTGGCTCACTGGCTGAAGGAATAGGTAACAAGAGCTTGACAGCCACCCAAAGGTGAGCAAGCAGAAATCTAGATGTACGCTTACATCGTAGACGCAATTTGTGCCCATCAGGAGTTATCAGGCTTGAAGTGGGCATGGAAATTGGAAAAGACCTCTATGAACACTTATTGTAAAATGTTGTCCGAATGTAGCTTCGTAGGAGTCATCACACAACTATCAGATCATTTTGTCACCCCGGTGTATAAGATGATATTTGAGCAGGATCCAACTTGCATGTCAAAGGAAGCAATGGAGGCACTGACCGACATAATGGATTGGTATGCCTCACTGTCTGACAGCTTCAAACAGATGTAGAGTGCGGAGAAGCCTCCGCATGTTTTGCCAAAGTTTGCCATGGACAAGCTCGTTATGCAAGAAGTATCATACCACATCTAAACAGGATTGTCAACTAGGATCCACTGGAAGAAGAAGGCACCTCGACCCACTCTTATGTTGCGAATTGGGTTATATGATATATTAAATTTCAAGCATGCAGATGTTGAATCAAAGGAGATCAAGAAATATCCATTCGATGCCCGAAGCTACAATCCGTATGACCCACATTGTTTTGTAAAATATCATTGCGCGAGACTATTGTTTCAGTGGATCCACACGACATGTCACTGGGCAAAGGAGGACCCATGGGGATATTGTTACAGCTTCTTCAGGCCCAATGAACTGGTCTGCATCACTGCAGAATAGTTAGCAAAGAAGTGTGAAGCAGCATCTAGGAGAGCATCAACAACAACAGCAGTAGAGGTAAACATACGAGCGCTCGACAAAGGCAAGAGGAAGATTATCGACAACATGGAGGCAAAACAAAGCTACAAGTTCTGAGCAGACCCACTTGTGCATAAATTAGCTTTGGCAATAGAGGTGAAGAGGAAACATCACGATAGGAGGAACGCGCAAAGGAAGAGAGAAAAATAAAGAATGGAGGAAACAAAGAAGAAGTTGCATGAGTTGAAGGAGTAACTCCGGAAGGTACAAGAGCTGTGCAGATAGGAGAAGGAAGCACAACAAGAATATGTATAGTAAGGGGCGCAACATGTAAAAAAAGATGAAACTGCACTCGTACAGGTAATTGAATCATCCAAACAGCTGGCACCAAGCAAACAGGGTGAGCAGTAGCAGGAGTAGGACTTTGCTCAAGATATTGAACAAGCACTTGAGCAGATGGATATAGATATGGAGCAGCAGGAGTTAGAGCAAGACATCAACCTCATGCTTTATAATCAGGAGGTCAACCCACCAGCTTCACCGGATCCGGAAGTGGAGCAAGTCCCAAGTGACCAAGGAGACACTAGATCCTTGGAGATCAGCCGAAAGGAGAGATGTACAACATATCATTCAACGAGTCATAACATAGATTTGTGTAATCTCACAGAGTGTCTACTCTAGATGATCACACATCTCCTACACAATTTGAGTTACGAGTTATCGTGTCTGACGTGCACAAGCATCCAAAAACATGGGCCAATGCTATCAGAGCATATGCCAAAGCCATTAGCTCGAGTGTTCACTTCTTGATAGGTGAGAACGAGAAAATGACTAAGGAGTTACAAATGGCCAAGCACGGAGGAGAATTGGTTACATCATCCGCCCGAGCAAAGTTGAAGAAGGGAATACTGGATGAAGTATTGTCCCTTAAGACATTCATGCAGGCACTATATTCCAAGTTTGGTACCATGCATAAGGAAGTTGTCCATCTCAATGGTTGGTAGCAGCGATGTGCTAGGAGAGCACGTATCTTGTCAAATGTGCATGTTGTTGTTGATTACATGCAAACATGGACAATGAGATATAACGGAGCCTCGTTACACTTGCCCAATATGACGAAGCCCAGAGCGATCGAGCTGAAGGCACACATCTGGAGTCAGGTTTGGAACTATGAAGATCTCCTAAACATCTCCTGCAACTCATCACTAGTCTACAGGCTTCCCATGCATGGGTATTCAGGAGTATGGATGTTTTTGTGTGCGCACACATGATCCCATCTATTGGGACACTCCCCAAGGCAAAGATAAAGGCACAAGTAGACTGGAGCTTGACTCGTACTTTGACGGGTTGATGCGCACAACCACCAATGCAAACTTGGTGATCAGTGCAGACATCGTGCATCAGTATGTAGTTGGTCCAACCGCACTCAAGAAAATGATGTGCATGTTATCAGACAAGTTGGACAGAGGAGCCCGATAAGTGTACCCAGATGCTATGGAGGCAAGGGTTCGTTTCGAGAAATATGTCACCATAGAGTACATGGACACCATCATGTACTACCAAGCATGGCATCAGTTTTCCATTGTCGACCATCGCGAGGATGTAGAAGATATGGTCTTCCCACAGTTGTTTGAGTCATAGTGATGTCTTGCATGGCTTACTTAAGCCTATTTTGTCTCACATGGGTACATATGTAGATTATATGGAAAGTCTTGCCAAGTGGAAGTTCAAGTGTCGATAGTTGGATGTAACATTCATAGAGTAAATGGAGAGTCATGAGGATAGATGAACAATCATAAAGGGGAATGTCAAGAACCACCCCACCTTTTTCTATATATAGTCCCTCATAACTCATTTTATAGGATTTTAGTTGGCCAAGCTTCCGATAGGAGTATCTTAGAGAGAGCTTGGACAATATTGTAACGAGCCTTGGCTTCTCCATTGTGCAGAACTAGTACATCTCTTTGGAGGAGCAGGCGATAGTGACTGTAACGTTTCACTGTTGGGACTAGTGGTTGGTCATGGTTGTATTGTATGACTGGAAGTTACACTTCTTAATATAACAGAGCCAACACGTTTCATGCATATGACATATTGTATTTCAGCTATCTTGTTTACTCTAAATGATATATGTATTTGTTTGGTTACACATGCATGTGTAGCTATGTTTTGCATATGTATGTATGAATCTTACTAAAATGTGATGTTGGTTTAACCATCACTTTGAATTGCTAGCTCACTTTCCTTCCATCTTGTGGTGCATGTTAGCTTGTGTGTTCCCTTCTTAACTTCATTCTTTCACAAGTTTCCAAGGGGTGCACTCACCTCACCCTCTGTGTGTTAGAACCGCTCATGCACCTTCCTTGACTTACTGCATATGTCACACCCTTTCTACCAGTAGGGACATCTTAGTTGCCTTTGTGCAAAACCCTGGTCAAGGCGATACCCTACGACCCACTCCTGGGACTCCTACACCAAACAGTTTGAGGTCTAGTTGTGACTTCTCACTGGGGAGATCCCTTGACATGTTGGCAGGTCCAACACTATCAACATTTTTGGTGCTAGAAGGAGGGATAGATGACAAGTTGTGACCTCTCATCCTGTTTTGAACCTTTGCACATCTATCATGGATTCAGTCACGCTCACATTCCACTATGTTTTTTGCATGCTGAACCTCTCAGCATCATGAGGTTGTTTTTTGATCTCTTGTCCAAATTCACATATGATGGTGAAGGTGAAGTGGCTTGGCCTGTGTTCTTACAAGACTTATTTGCCATGCTTGACGAGGAAGATGGATGTTTTCATGAAGAGGCCAGCCTGTTGCTTGCATAAACACTTTGCGAATCCCCACAACAGTGGTGCTGCAGCCTGCCAGCTGATAGCGTGCACTCACTTGAGCAGTTTTGTGATCTCATTGAATCTACTTTCCATCATTTTGATCCAGTACCTCTTTACCAAAAATTGTTACAACAACAGAAGGCCCCGCATGAATCACATATGGATTTTTGACAGCGCTTCCGTGATTTGCAGTTTGAAGCTCTAGAAAGCCAGATGAAATTTCCTTATCTTTGGGATAATTTGAGTACCATCTTAACAAATCAGTCCATCCCAAGAAGAATTTTGAGCCCAAGCCATGCTCAACATACTTCAGTGATGGAGTTGCCCAATCATAGACAGATACGGTTGCTGTCATAAGTGACTGTCCGCCGTCCCCTCATCAAACATCTCCACCATTATACACTGATGTGGGCAAACAAGCACACACATCTGTTCAATTGTCACATCCTCCCAACATCACTTCGCTTAATTTTCGCGCAGATTTGGTTTTGAGTCCATTGAGTTGTCACATTCATTTTGTACCTGAACCTCCGTCTTTGTACTCGGATGATCCTCCATATGATCATCTGAATGATACTGTATTGTGTTCTTCCATTCAAGACTCTACACTTGTTGAGAACAAGGATCAAGCCATCGACAAAGTTGGTGTTGCGCAACCAACATGCGTTGTCATTCATGAAGAGTATGACTAGGAGCTTGAACATCAAAACTCGGTGAAGGATGACTCACTTCTGTCCGAGTCTCCTCTGTTCTTTCACGACATCTTTGGTGAACTTGCCATCCATGATTTCGCATGTGTGTCTTCATTTACAGATGCACCCATTGATTATCATTCACAGAACACACCAGATGTCAGTCCATCATCCGACAATGGAGAGGATAAATTATTCAATAAAAATCCACTTGATTTGTCATCTTCTTTTTCTAGAAACACAAAGGGTGAATTTGTCCGCTTCTTGTCTACCCCTTTGTTTGATTCATCAGATCATGAGGATGCCGATGGAATAATTGATTTTGTTGATCGTAGCTGTCATGATCTACATACGCTCGTATTCGATCATGATGAAGGTTCTGTAGAAGTTGATTTTTCGAAGCCACCTGTTTATGATGATGATATGTCTATCGACGAAGCTGAAACCCCCTAGAGTGTTGTGGCACTTCATCCCAAGCTGATGGTTATGTTAGGCCCTCACTGTCCTGAGGTTGGTTTCACTTCCAATCAAGAAATTGTTAAAACACCCAAGGCTCCTCATCGCTCATCTGTATGCATTGAAGATCAATCTCACACAAGTCGAGTAGTAAAAAGGGTCTTTTTCACCTCTATTTACCCTACATTAATTGTCAATCCAGGAACGATTTGTTATTTCAAAGAGTGTACTCAGTTTGAGGCGGTCATTTGTCAGAGTAATGTTAGTAGTATAGTGCTCTCAATACAAGAGTAAATAGATGCTTGGAATGAAATCTACTTGCAAAAATAAACTTAGGATTCAAATCATGCGTTCAGAAAGCTACAACAATTTATTAGTCGAGGGTATAGTAACAATAACTCTTCCCTCTGTAAACTGATGCAATCAAGAAGGCATTCAAAGGAAGGATCATCAAACTGGGAACTAGACAGCGTATGTCGATGTTCACTACAGTCTCAGACCTTCTGCACACCAAAGCAATGATGATCTTCGAATGAAAAGAAATGGAACAAAAACTACCTCTATAAATAGGATTGAATAGAAAAACTTTAACCTACGTAAATGAATGCAGTAATAATTATAATCTACAAGAATTAAGTAACAACCTTTGAATTGAATAACAAACAGAAATGGAACAGTAGATTATCAGAAATACAGTATAGAACAATGAATTAAATCTGAATGTACAGTGACCCAAGTTAAGCACGCAACACACTTATCATTAAAAGGGACAATAATCTGAGCTTCGATACAATACGCATGAATCACAACTATAAAGTAACAACAATTGTAACGGAACAACAATTGTTTCAGAACAACAATTGCTTCAGAACAACAATTGTAACAGAACAACAATCCCGAATAAACAACAATGATGATTTAAGAATAAATAATACAGTAGTAACGATTTAGGAACATACAACGCGGTTAATCTGTAATCGGATGACAATCTGTAAGGAACAACAATGTTATATGAATTGTCAAAAGGAACCACAATGCGATACAGAGTTAGAATGATAACATGGCATTCCTGTTGCAAATAACAATAATATTTAATCAAGTGTATATAACATATATGATATGTAAAACAGTAACGTGCGTCAGATCACTGAACATAGTAATTGAAAGGAATCAAACCACACATGAATCAGAAATATGATACAGGAGCAAGTGATCCACCAGGGCTGGGCCCTTAGCCTCTAGGGACTCACTGCTTCAGGCTACTCCAGGATCAACGATAGAACAACAACCAGGTTTTTATATTAAAACATTAAATAGAGTTATAGTGAATTGCTCTTCAAAGAGAGTTGATGATCAAAGTTCAAATACCAAGGAAAATTTCATGAAGATAACAATAGTTTTTCTCTCCCCCCCAAGCTAACAGTGCTACCCCTTCTTATAACAACCGAGCGGCAATATCAACAATGCAGAGGATTGTTAATATAGCGATCCCTCAGGATCAAAGGATCCTGAGGGATTCATCAAGCTGTTAATTTGCAGCCATCCTCTTGTTCTTTTGTGCCAATTGGAGATCTCCTTTTCCTTTTTCTGGCCGTTACACTCCAATTTGGATCACCTTGTTTGAATGTGGTTCCCTGCCAAAGGGACAACATTTAACTTGGTCTCATTCTTTTATTTGGGATGACAATCCTCCGTAATTATTAGTTATTTCATATTACATATAAACCTTCTAGATTTTGTCATATTCTTTTGTTATATGCCTAGCTCATGATGTGAAAAGGTTGTGAATTTTGAAGAAAAGATAAGAAGATAAATAAAAATAACATACCTTCTCCAGTGCCCAACAAACCCCCCTGCTTAACCTTTTTCATGGCCTCATGAAAACATTAGTTGACATGCAAGGCGGTGAGGGAGTAGGATGGAGACGGGATCTCATGAGGAGGTCTACAACCATGATGCCCAGCTAGGTGCTAAAAAATTTGTCATGTCTGGCCCTAAGGCATTTCGTATAAGGCTTCGTATCCTGGTGCGGGGTGCCAAATGACCAGACTTCGGAACCTACAACCTAACCAATATGGCCCTTCCCTCAAAATAAGATCACCATAGAGGCCCAAGCAATCAACAACTAACTTAAAGTTCTCATAATTAAACGGTTCCCTGTGTTGGATACTCAGATTAGAAGTCTGATATCGAAAAGTATTCTATCCCTTGCCGATTAATTGTTGTATGAATGGGTCCTAATGCTTCAATCATGCCCAGAGTCCTCAAGAGGTTCCTATGTTTATTCCATAACTGCAATGGATCTCTAGGCTTGGCTCTTACCCATAAGTCTAATCCATTTTCTTGTCTTTTTGGAAGGCATTATAGGCTTTAAGCCATTTTATTTGATTAACTCCAAATGAAATAAATGCCTGCAATTGAATATCCCCAACGAAAGGGTCGGGGTTCTGCTCTGTTTCTTGATCTAACACAAGGTTGTGCAGATAGAACTCGCATAATAATCGTTGAACCTTTACCCCATAGTGCTTACAACAATTTATGAAATCATCAATAGTGTTAATTTGTATGGGGCTCCTGCTTTGACAACCTTCATTTTCAATTGCAAATATCTTTCCATTAAAAACAAAGCATAATTCTTAGCAGGCACTCTACATGCTAGGACGTCAGTGTACAAAGAGCATAAGGTATTCATTTGTTTGATAACTACATCTAGCCTATGAGTTACCTTTGCGACTCAAAAGCCTGACTTTCAGATAAATTGACATTCCGTAGCTGCTGTTGTAATTCTTCATACTTTTCTTGAGAGACAGTTTGTTCAGTAAGTTTTTCTACTACTTGTTGAGCTTGCATCAAACCCTCTCGTAGGGTTACTGTCCTCGGGTCACTATCCCACATAGTAGTTGTAGGTGAGAGGTTCACTTGAATCTTCTTATTGTATCGTTTCGTAATTATGGTTCGAATTTCTTCAGAGGACTGTGCCTTTGTCTGAATTTCTTTGTCACAGGCCGTTATGTCATCTGTTTGAATTTCGACATGAGTAACAACCGAATGCTGTTCCTTTTGATTTTGAATGGCAGGCTGGACCTGAGTCCTTTTAACCTTTTTCCTAAGGGGTTTTGCTGGAGTGGTTGCATGCCTTACCACCGAGGTATTTTTTGCTCTCTTCCCCATCTTCAGAATCCTGATTTGTTGTCGAATTCTCACAATTACATTAAGCAGTCTTTCCTGTTCCTTTCGTAATCTTTTGATTTCTTCCATTTTATTGGAAGGAACAACCGTTCGCGCACTTGGGCCTGGACTTTCTCCTTGACCAATTTCTTGATTTTTCTCTTGGGGTGTTTCCTCATTATTCTGCTAACTGGGTTATTCGGGGGTAGAAACCCTAGCTTGTTTTGTAATTTCCAGGGTAACTTCTCCTTGCCCCCTTTCTTCCTCATCCAATTCTTCCGGTATATTCTAACTTGGAACAAATTGTTCCTCTTCTTCCTCTTCATCATTTTTCTCTCCAGATGCACTTTCATCATGGCTGGAATGATTCTCTTCTTCTTCTTCCTCGTTGCATAACTCTTCGTATGCACTCTGATCATGAACAAAGTGCTCCCGTGGCTCTTCTTCAGTGTGGAGGTTTAGTGGGCTGAGAGGTTGAGTATACTCTCCCATGTTGGCCAAAATCTGGGCCAATTCATCCTCTCGTAGCGGAGTTTGCAATGGGCTTTCCTCATGTTGCTCTGTTTCTTCTTCGGCCTGCCCAGATTGTTCGGTCTCTCCTTCTTCCAATTGCGAGGGTTTCTCGTCCCTTGAATCAACTATTTCCACTGGTTGACTGGTGTTCCCTTAGGAATTTTCCAGTCTCCCTCTGATCCATGCCAATCTGACGGATTTCCTCCATTTCAATGGTCTATTTGATGTACTTGTAGTATGCTTTCGTTTGGGCGCTGGCAAAGCCAGTCCCCTGTCTATTGTAAAAATTAGTTCTTCCTACTTGCTCTGTTGCTGAGCAAGACTGTAGCTAACTATCAATCGTATCAATCCATGATGACTTACTACCAATTCTATGTGGCGAGATTTCTTCATGCTTTGGGCAACATCACGTAGTAAAGAATTTAAAAATGCAGGCAAATTCACAGTGCATTTCTGTTTTAATACAGCTAAAAGCTTAAGGTGGCATGGTCTTACCACGTCCTTTTTGCCTTCACAGGTAATGTAATTTTGAATGATCTTTTCCAATTCTGCCCACGGTTCTCCCAAGGCTACTGGTAGAACTCCCTTTCCACTTCGAGTCAGGTTCTGTCCTTCATCTTGGAAGATTTTGATGGCGTTGCGTAGTCTTATCTTCTTCAGAGTCCACACAGATCCAGTGGCTATCAGTCTCAAAACTTATGCAATTATGTCGTCCGTGATTGCTATCTGTATCCCTCTTACTGTGGAGTGATATTCTTGCAGGTTCTGCAAAAATTCAATTGCCACGGCCTCGTTGGACTGTTGCAGGTGATTAAGATAAAATATCCATCCTACCCTTGTTAGTATTTCTCGTGCGGCATCAGAGACTGTCAAAACTTGTGGTTCTCCAATTGGCACAAAACTGTAAAAACACAGAGACAAAATGGAACAACAAGCTGTTCAAGCTGTTAGAAACCACAGAGAAAATGACAGAACAACAAGCTTGTTTAGAGTTCAAATTATTGCTAATTGATGCAGAGCATAATGCGGAAATAATTTTGAAACAACAAGCCATGCAAATTGGAAAATGATATACTATTAAGCCTTGTTATTCCCAAGTAAAATTTCTTCGAATGATCAACTAACACATATGCTAGCGAATTATGAGGTCACCTGCTCCCCCCCTGCAATGTGATAGGTCGTCCTCAGCCGTCAAATGAGGGAGCGGCGTGCTGGACTGGCATGATACAGAGTCAGAAAGGAGCAGCGTATAGCAAGATGCCATGTTTACAAGAACGAGCTGATTGCCAAAATTGAGGTGTATTATTGAATCACTTAATAAAGAAGAGAACACCGTGATATGATGCAAGATTTGGAGGATAGGATAGCTGACATGCACAAAAAGTTCAGTGTAGTCACGATCAACTTTTTCCGTCATGATTGATTGTAACAGATTTCATGTATTAGAGGTTCGAAAGAATTATGTTCATAATCTTATTTGATCCATTACAAAGGTAGCAAAGGGGTTCATAAGTGCTATTGGTGTATAAACAATATGACCTCAATACCATCAACAGAGCTCTATTGCCCACATGTGTCTATAACATTGACAGAGTTGTTTATTTCACCTATGGAACCATAATCCTTTGTGTATGCTCAGGAAAGTGCTATGGAATGTCAAAATGGAGGCCACTATGCTGGCTTGGTAACCAGATAAATCATAATGCCATTCACTAGGAAGGAGTGAAAGGTCGGCAGGCCGGCTCGTGATGAGACCTCCTGTTCCAAGGAATTTTTCTTTTCTCTAATGTGCCTCTTGGATCATCTCCCTGGTGTGGTGGCCATAATGGTAATGCCATTTCACTTTCTTCCTTATGATCATGGTAGGCTAGTTGCCAATGAGACCCCCTATCCTTCATTGACAAACCATGTTAGCAAATTATATAAACATTTTTCTTTTTATTATTTTTTCTTCTTATACAATACTTTCCCTTGTTTATACACAGGGTGGTTCAACACTCCTTAAGAGTAGGGATGGTGGAAGAAGTCTTAACATCTCAATAGAAAAATATGCCCTTCATTCTTATTCTTTAATAATGATCAAAGAGGATTATAAGATTTTAGAAGGAACCATCATGATAAAATATAACCAACCATATCAGTATTAGTAGAACAGTGACAACAAGATAATCAATAGTTGTGTCCTTTCCTCTTCTCTCTTATCAATTCAGAGCAAATTCTTGTAAAGATAGCGACTTTTTATATAATTTGCTGATTTCAACATCTTCTAGTTCTCATATTCATTGCATAAGTGTATAGCTGTGTTTTAGAAGTGATCTGAATGATAAAACAGACGAAAAAAAAGAAAGAAAAAGATAAAAAAAAGTGCTATATACAAAATCGCAAGCAAAAAGAAAGAAAAACTCGGAACTGCTGTGCACTAAGAAGAAAATCAGCAAAGAAAACAAACAGAAGCAAAATAATGTAAAAATGTTGTGTTTTTCGAAAAAGGAACAACGAAAAACACAAATGTTTTTCCTCCGCAAAAAGGAACATCAGAAAACAAAAACGTGTTGTTCCTTTGGAAAAGGAACAACGAAAAACGCAAGTGGTGTTCCACCGCAAAAACGAACAATAGAAAACGAAAATGTTGTTCCTTCGGAAAAAGGAACAACAAAATGAAAATGCACTATTCCTTCGGAAAAAGGAACAACAGAAACAAGAATGCATCGTTCCTTTGGAAAAGGAACAACGAAAAATGAAAGTGCTGTTCCACCACAAAAGGGAATATCTGAAAGCGAAAATGTTGTTCCTTCGGGAGAAAGGAACATCAAAATGAAAATGCACTGTTCCTTTGAAAAAAGGAACAACAGAACGAAAATGTGTCATTCCTTTGGAAAAAGGAACAATAGAAACAAGAATGCATCGTTCCTTTGGAAAAGGAATAGCGAAAAACGCAAGTGCTGTTCCATCACAAAAAGGAACAACAGAAAGTGAAAATGCTATTCCTTCGGAAAAAGGAACAACAAAACGAAAATGTGTCGTTTCTTCGGAAAAAGGAACAGCAAAAACGCAAAAATGTTGTTCCTTCGGAAAAAGGTACAGCAGAAAACGAAAAATTTTGTTCCTTTGGGAAAAGGAACAACAGAACACAAAAATGTTTTTACTTCGGAAAAAGGAACAACAAAAAATGAAAAATGTTGTTCCTTTGGGAAAAGGAACAACAAAAAAGTGCGAGTGCTGTTCCTTTCAAAGAGGAACAAAAAAATGGCGGAAACGCTGTTCCTTTTAAAAGGAACAACAGAATGGTGAAAATGCCGTTCCTTTCAAAAATAACAACAAATTGCAGAAGTGTCGTTCCTTTGGAAAAGGAACATCAAAATGGCGAAAATGTTGTTCCTTTCGAAAGGAACAACAAGGTGCAAATGTTATAAAACTGCAGAAATATATACAAAAAAATAAATTATGTACAATGTGTAAGAGTAGTGGAATTACTTAATGAACCAAAGGTGAGGAAGATTTCTCTTCCTCAACCATAATTTGCATGTCGGAGTCTTCGCAAAGTTGCTGGTAGAAGGATTCCCGAGTAAGCGGTTTGCGATATAATTGAACTCGGTGGCCGTTTTCTTTAAAGGTATGTCTGGATCCATCAATAGTGGTTAGAGTAATGGTACCATTATCATGTACCTTCTAGATTTCGTATGGTCCTAGCCAACGAGTTTGAAGTTTCCTGGGAAAATCCTGGAACTTAGATTCGTATAGGAGCGCCCAATCTCCTTCGCGAAAGACTTTCTTTTTAATGAGGGCATCGTTCCATTTGGCTCGCTGCTGTTGGATTAACGCAATATGTTGAAGGGCAGAGAGCCTGATTTCATCTAGCTCATTGATCTGCTGTAATCTATTAATCTGGGCCTCGTATAAATTCAGACCGACCTCTTGCGCTGTTCGTAATGTCTATATTTCAAATTCTATTGGAAAGATGGGTTCCTTTCCAAATACTAGCTGGTATGGTGAATAACCAGTAGTACTTCTCCATGTTGTTCTGTGTGCCCACAATGCTTTTGGAAATATTGAAGCCCAATCGCGTCTATGTGACGCAATGGTTTTTGTCAGTATTTCTTCTATTATGTTGTTTGTGCGTTCTACTTAACCATTTGCCTGTGGGTGATATGGAGTAGTAATTTTATGTTGAATATGATAATTTTTTAGTGTGGAAGAAATTTTATAACCAGCAAACTGAGGTCCTCCATCTGTAATTATATCTCTTGGGAGGCCATACCGCACAAATATGTCGAACAGGAACTGTATGACGAAATCTTCTGTAGCTCTCGACAATGCCTCTGCTTCAACCTAGTTGGTGACATATTCTGTTGCTACCAGAATGTATGTTTTCTGATTTAACGATGGGTTAATTGGACCAGCAAAATTGAGTGCCCATCGTTCAAATGGTTCGATAACTAGCTGTGGGTTTAGGGGCATCTCATCAGCCTGTCCAGGGTGTCCTTCTCTCTGGCAGCTGTCACAAGCTTGAATAAATTTATTTTCATTTTTGAAGATCGTGGGCCAATAATACCCTGTTGGTAGCACTTTGTGACCAGTTCTCCGATCTACGAAGTGTCCGCCACATGGTCCATCGTGACAAGGTTTTAAGATGTCAAAAATTTCATCTTCACGGATGGATCTCTTGATGTGCATATCTGCCCCTGTATGAAACAGGTAGCCCCCAATCCAAGAAAATCGAGTACTACGCTAGACAATCCGCTTTCGTTGATTGGGGGTCAGATGTTTCTCCCACTGCTAGATAATTTGCAACATCAATATACCAGGGTTTTTTAATAGTAACAACGAATAGATGTTCATCTGGAAATTGATCTTCGACTGCTGCTGTCTCCACTGGTTTTGGCATCGTGAGAGAAAATCAACTACAATATTTTATTTTCCCAGTCGGTCCTTTATTGTGATATCGATTTCCTGTAATAAAATCATCCATCTGGTTACTCTACTGTTTGTGATTGGTTTATTTGCTAAATATTTTATGGCAGAGTGATCTGTATATAAAATAACATGATATCTAGTGATATAATGCCTAAATTTATTGATGACATGTATTACAGCTAAAAATTCCTTTTCAGTCACAGTATAGTTCAATTCAGCAGGAGGCAAATTTTTGATAATATAATAAATTGCATATGGTTTTTTATCTTCTTCCTGCCCAAGGACTGCTCCAATAGCTGTGTTTGAAGCATCTGATGAAATTTGAAATGGCAGGTCCCAATTTGGTCCTCGGAGTACTAGGGCTGTTGACACAAGTTTTTTCAGATTCTCAAAAGCGCGACCACATTTTTCTTTCCAAACAAAGTCATCATTCCCTGTCAGTGCATATAATGGTGCAACAATATGATAAAAATGTTCTATAAATCTTCTATAATGACCAGAGAATCCAAGAAAACTGCGTACCTCTGTCTGATTGGTAAAAGTAGGTATTAATAAAATTATTTGAATTTTGGCTAGATCTACCTGTATTCCAACTGCTGAAATATAATGGCCTAGAATAAGTCCTTCAGTCATCATCATATAGCATTTTTCATGGCTCAGACAGAGCCTAGTGGCAATATATCGCTGCAACACTTTTTTTAGTGTGTCCAATGCTGGGTCGAACTCATCTCCGTATGGTGTAAAATCATCCATATATGCTTCGAGCCCTTCATTTATTAAATATGAAAAGATGCTGAGGATAGCCTTTTGAAATGTGGTAGGGACATTGCATAGACCAAATAAAAATCTATAGGCAAATGTTCCCCAAGGACAGGGAAAAGTAGTTTTGTCTTGGTCTTGAGGGGCAATCTGAATCTAATTGTATCCACTGAAGCCATCCAAGAAAGAAAAAAATTTCTTTCTTGCTAACGTATCTAATACCTGGACAATGAATGGAATGGGAAAGTGGTATTTTTGTGTTTCTTTATTTAGTTCTCTATAATCTACACAAATCCTCCATTTTCCATTCTTCTTTGGTACCATGACAAGCGGAGAGACCCATTTGCTATCGAAGATCAGCTAAATAAAGTTCACATCTAAAAGTTTTTGAAGTTCAGCTTTTACAATGTCTTTTAGATGAGGGTTAAGTCTCTTTTGTGGTTGGCAAACAGGTCTTGCATCCTTTGCTATGTAAATATGGTGTGTACATAACTGGGGATCAATTCCTTTCATGTTAGGATAGTCCCATACAAATGCTTCTTTGTGTTTTCTCAGCAGCTGGATTAGCTTGTATTCTTGTTCTGGAGTCAGGTTGCCATTAATATTTAAATTTTTTCCTGGTTCAATTTCTAGAGTTTTGCTATTTGATACAGAGGTAGTAGGTATTGTTTGATCGTGAGTATCTTTGAGAGGATCTTCTTCTAATTCATTATCAAATGCTGCTTCTATCATTTGACATTGCATGTGGGATCTAGATTTAGCCTGGCTAAGAAAGTTGTTAATAACATCATCCTCTGTTTGATCTTTGAAATCGAGGGCATCTTCTATGGTTAATGGAGATCTAATATTTTTGGTGAGGTATAATATAGGATGTTTGTTAGTTTTCGTTATTGTGACACTTGGCTGGGTTGGAGGATACAAGGATAGATTCTTGATATTAGCCCCTCTAGTTATGGTCATACTGCCTTGTCAGCAACTAATATAAGCGTCAGCAGTTGCAAGCCAAGGTCTACCTAAAATCAATGGATGTCCATCAAGTCAGTTTTGGGGGTTTATTATCAGAAAGTTGGCAGGATACTCAGAAGAATCAATGGATACCATGACATCATGTAGTGTGCCTTCTGGCCTAACCACAGATCGGTCAACCAATTCTAATAAAGTGGAGGTTGGTTCTACTGATGTAATGCCTATCTTTTGACAAGTGGTGGTTGTTAGGATATTAATTGCAACCCCTAAATTGACTAAGGAATTTGCAAAAGTTTTCCCATTGATTTGTACTGTTACTATTGGATTTCCCGGGTCTTCATATTTAACAGGAGTTTCTTTTCCTGATAATAGGTCGGATAGGGTGCCAACTACTTGGACTATTGGGTTATTTGTTATTCTCCTCCTTGGTTTCTTTATACATAGCTCTTTGATGGTCTTTGCATATATTGGGATGTCTTGAATGGCTTGGAGGAGTGGGATTTTTATGTACAGTTTTTTAAGTTCTCCCAGAATGTCAAAATCAGGATGTTGTATAGGTCAAGGTATAGTTAATCATTATGGGAATGGAGGGGAAGATGTGATTACTTGATTATGAATTTGCTGTCTAATCACATCCTCTTCTTGTGGTGGTTGTTCTATAGGTAACTGATTTTCAACTTGAGTGGTTTTATCTCCCTCTGTTTCAATGATGTGCCCAGATCTCAATTAAAGGTCATTACACTCCCTTAGATCGGTTCCTATGTCTGGTGTTTCAATTATTTGAATAGATTGGACTGGTCCGTTATTCTGATTAGGGTTGGGTTGGGCTGGGAGTTGCGGTCTTAAATTAGACTAGGGGTTTTGTTGTAATGCTGGTAGTGTAGGTTGAAGGAGTGGAATGGTTCCTACTGGTTGATTCATCGGTCTTTGCCAGTTTGTCTGCCAGGATTGACTCTGTGAAGTAGGAGGGGACCATTGTGGTGGATATACATTGTTTTGCCAATATGGTGGGGTATAGGGAAAATTTGGCCAATTGGGTTGACTTGCTGGATTCGGCCATGGTGATGATGAAGGAAATGGTTGTTGTGACCAATTTGAGAATGGAGATTGATTTTGCCACATAGTACTATATTGCTGAGCATGATATTGTGGAGGCTGAAAAGAAGAAGCTGGATCAGAGAACATACTTGATTGTCGCCACTGCCATTGACGACGCTGATTAAGTAAGTACATCGGTTCTGGCTCTTCCTCCGCTTCCTTGTATATTGCCTTCAATCCAGGAAGTGAGGGAAAACCCTCTGTAGAATGATCTTTTGTACAAATGGTGTAAAATTGAATCGCATCTAATGGATATTCTTTGTGGCTGTGTTTCTTTCTGCACCTGGGACAGAAGATTGCCAAATTTTGTTCTGCCTCTACTTGTTTCTGCTTGGCCTGCATAATATCAAGTTGCGTTGTTAGAGTCCCCAATATTTTGGTTTTAATTTTCTAATAAATTTACAATTTCTGCGCAAGTTATTCCATCTATAGAAATTCTGTTATCTCTTGCAAATCGATCACGTTCTGCTGGTTTTAGTCTTGTGCTGCCTCTTGAAATCCTAATACATAAATTAATAATGTCAGCAAAATTTTCCTGGTAAATATCTCCTTTTCCCATAATATTTATTGTTTCAATCCATTGTTCCTTCATTCCTCTAATTAACGATTTCAATACATTATCAGGTAAGGGTAATGATTCATAAGGAGATCTTTAAAGATTATACTGAAAACGCTCAACATATTCTTCTAATGTTTCATTTGGTCTAGCCACCACCTGAAATATTTCATCTTTCAATTCTCTAGACTTGCAATAATCCATATTTTTTTTTAAAAAAAGACTCTTTCATTTGATTCCAGTTATTTATAACACTACCACCCAACCCCATAAACCATCTTAAAGCAACCCCTTTTAATGTAGAGGGAAATAATTTCAGTTTTGGGGGTCGGTGGTATAGTCATAACCTCTACACAACACATCAAATTCAAATAAGAATGCATCGATGTCTTCTGATGTAAGGCAATGAAATGTAGGGATATGCTGGAGAGGAATTGCTTTCATAGGAGCATTAGCTACAGTGTCCACAATGGGATATTACAACGTAGAAGTTTGGGTGTTTGGCTGGTTTTGGGCCATTTGGTCAAATATGTGCCAATAATCTTTTGGGATGTCTAGGAGGGTATTCCTAGGCTGACGAGGGGGATTGGCTTCAACAGGAATGGCCTTAACAACACTTCCTTTATCTGGGATGATAAGAGTTCCTAATGTCTGGGGGGATTTTGGCTCTTAAGGTTCTTCAACTTCGTTATGGGTGATTTTTGCAGCACTTCCCTTATTTGGGCTGATTAATGGCGGAATTATCCCAAGAGGAGATCTTGGTTCTTCAGTTTGCCTGGTTTCTCCTCTCCCTTCTTGCTAAGGTTCCCTTCTTGCAATGATTTTGGGCTAGAATTCTCAATTTCTTGAAAATCTTGCTCTTCGGTGTGACTATGCACCTCAGTAAAGGCTACATGTGGTGATCCTGTGGCCTGAAGGGAACTAGTAGGTTGTCTAGAAGTGACTTTTCTAGGTCATACTGAAGGCTGAGATTCTGCTTTCTTAAGGATTTCGTCTATAAAGGTTGATCGGCCAAGGGTCACTGGCCCCTTAGCTTTATCAGGCTTGGGTAGAGGTTTAGGATTCTTTTCTAGCTTTTTCTACTTAGTCATGCACACAAATCAACTGCTAATTTCTACCCAAAGAAAATAGCAACAAATCCGCAGGAAAGCGGGCAGGGGAGCAGGGCAATTACATGCTCTGCACGCAGGTTCTTACCTTCCATTTTTAAAACCCAATTCTTTCCTAGCAGTTTCTTACACTACTCTGAAAAAAGAAACAAATGGCTACACTCTTCCCTGGCAACGACACCAAAATGTCGAGCAGTAAAATGGGTCTTTTTCACCTCTATTTACCCTACATTAATTGTCAATCTAGGAAAATTTTGTTATCTCAAAGAGTGTACTTAGTTTGAGGCGGTCATTTGTCAGAGTAATGCTAGTAGTATAGTGCTCTCAATACAAGAGTAAACGGATGCTTGGAATGAAATCTACTTGCAAAAAGAAACTTAGGATTCAAATCATGCATTCAGAAAGCTACAACAATTTATCGGTCGAGGTTATAGTAACAGTAACTCTTCCCTTTGTAAATTGATGCAATCAAGAAGGCACTCAAAGGAAGGATCATCAAACTGGGAACTAGACAGTGTATGTCGATGTTCACTACAGTCTCAGACCTTCTGCACACCAAAGCAATGATGATCTTCGAATGACAAGAAATGGAACAAAAGCTACCTCTATAAATAGGATTGAACAACAAAACTTTAACCTACGTAAATGAACACAACAATAATTATAGTCTACAAGAATTAAGTAACAACCTTTGAATTGAATAGCAAACAGAAATGGAACAACAGATTATCAGAAATAAAGTATAGAAGAGCGAATTAAATCTGAATATACAACAACCCAAGTTAAGCACGCAACACACTTATCATTAAAAGGGACAGTAATCTGAGCTTCGATACAATACACATGAATCACAGCTATAAAGTAACAACAATTGTAACGGAACAACAATTGTTTCAGAACAACAATTGCTTCAGAACAGTAGTTGTAATGGAACAACAATCCCGAATAAACAACAGTCACGATTTAAGAATAAATCATACATTAGTACCGATTTAGGAACATACAACACATTTAATCTGTAATTGAATGACAATCTGTAACGAACAACAATGTTATATGAATTTTCAAAAGGAACCACAATGCGATACAGAGTTAGAATGATAACATAACATTCATGTGGCAAATAACAATAGTATTTAATCAAGTGTATATAATAGAGCTGATATGTAAAACAGTAAAGTGCGTTAGATCACTGAACAACGTAATTGAAAGGAATCAAACCACACATGAATCAAAAATATGGTACAGGAGCAAGTGATCTACCAGGGCCAAGCCCTTAGCCTCCAGGGACTCACTGCTTCAGGTTACTCTAGGATCAACGATAGAACAACAACCAAGTTTTTATATTAAAACATTAAACGGAGTTACAGTGAATCGCTCTTCAAAGAGAGTCGATGATCAAAGTTCAAATACCAAAGAAAATTTCATGAAGATAACAATAGTTTTTCTCTCCCCCCCCCAAGCTAACAGTGCTACCCCTTCTTATAACAGTCGAGCGACGATATCAACAATGTAGAGGATTGTTAGGATAGCGATCCCTCAGGATCAAAGGATCCTGAGGGATTCATCAAGCTGTTAATTTGCAGTTATCCTCTTGTTCTTTTGCACCAATGGGAGATATCCTTTTCCTTTTTCTGGCTGTTACGCTCCAATTTGGATCGCCTTATTTGAACGCGGTTCCTTGCCAAAGGGACAACAATCAACTTGGTCTCGTTCTTTCCTTTGGGATGATAGTCCTCTGTTTTTTCCTTTTTCTGCATAGAAAAAGGGTAATTATTAGTTATTTCATATTACATATAAACCTTCTAGATTTTATCATATTCTTTTGTTATATGCCTAGCTCATGATGTGAAAAGGTTGTGAATTTTGAAGAAAAGATAACAAGATAAATGAAAATAACATACCTTCTCCAGTGCCCAACAACACACAGATCATGCTTCCTCCACTCGAACTACGTGACCCTATTTCTCATGCATTGGAGGAATCTTACATTGCAAGCACATGTGCATGCCATAAGTTTTCTTTGTTTCTTTCATTTGCTTGCATGTCACAGTCAAGAGTATGTGTATGCGTAACAAAAGCACGTAGTGTCACACAACACCACGATAAGTCCATGTCATGTACTTGCAGTCACTTATGCTCTATGGACACAGTTAAACTTGGAGTGTGTTTGCCTTCATTGTTATATCTTTCATGTTTGCTAGTTCACATAGCTGTGTTGTTCATGAACCATGCCTTCACCAAAACGAGTTGACCAATACGCTAGTGGTTGCATTGGAAGTATCACTTCACGTGATTAGGCCCATACACTGTTAGCTTATGAGTAGGAGTAGTGTTTGCTTTTGGTTTATTTTCTTGCATTCTTGTTTTCTTACTTGATTTACATGTTTGTTTGTTTTCTTTCTTGTTTGCTTACTTTCTTTTCTTTCACATTTACTTCTTCTTTCGCTTTGTTTTGTGTTTGTTTGCTTGTTTTTGTTAGTAGGTTAGTTTCACATGAGACCATGTGTGACTCTTGAAACAAGTTCAGTAAAGTACAAGAGGCCTTGGGCAGATATAAATACCTGGTTATCTGTCATCCTGCTTCTATATAAAGAAATTGTTATCTTTTAGTCCATAATATGTCGATGGAAAATACATACTATTCAAAATGAACCTTGGTGAAAACACAATGCTTGCGCGCTAACTAGTGTCACCTACTCTAGTCAGTTGTTTTTTGGTTAACCCTTGGTAGCTCAATCAAGTAGAGTAAGGTGAGGGGGAAACCTTAACAAAAATGTTAGAGGTAGATAATAAACTATGTCTCTGAAGCAACAAACTCTTCTACTCTCAATAAGTCGGGATCCCTCTTTGCCCTCTAAAATGAATAAGTGCTATGCACAGTTATGAAAAAATGAAAAAGTGAAAATTTTCGAAAAAATGAAAAATGAATAAGGTGAAAGAGAGAAAGGCTTCATATGCAGAGAGGTGATGCAAGTAACTCTGTTAGGGTACTGACTAGGCTCGCTGGAAACAGAGCGATGCTGTGTTCCTGCGTGACTCCGCTGGGGTATTGTCCAGTCGTGCTGGCAACGGAGCAACCCCAAAGATGAAACTAAGACTCTGATGACTATATTGCTTATGCACCAATATACTCCTCATCCCTAATTGAAACAATTGAGCTGACTTGGCTTGGAATGTGTGTCGACCGACCAAGAGCTTAGCAGATGCTACATATTAGAATCAAGAAAGTGTGGAAACCAAGACGAATTGAGAACTGAACAATACTTTCGGAGGTGTTAGAATTTCTTATCATGAATAAGGTCCATTCAGAGAGCTGGAGTTCTACCAGTGTGTCACCAAGTGTTATAAAACCTACAACCACCCTCCAAAAATTTTCCTTAGCTTCATTTTGGAGCCTCCCTACCAACCATCCTCAGCAGCATGCCTTGCACTCCCCTCACAGGCTGCTTCCCTAGACTTGGTCCAGCTGTTGGCTGGGAATCTCCCTTAAGAAATTATGCAATTTTGGAGGGGAACCAGTCTTATCTCCAGAAATTGCACAAATCTGACTAACAACCTGCTGGGCTCAGAAATTGCGCAATCTTATTTGTCAACCTTCATAAAGAAAACTGTGCAAATCTAACCTAGCAAGACTATTCAACCCAGAAATTGCACAATTCTGGGCAACAGTCAACTGCTCAGCCCATAAATTGCATAATCCCTCTGGGCAGCCAGCCCAAATCCCTCCCAGAAATGTGCAAATTTCTCCCTCTAGCAAGTAGACTATTGCATGTGCTATTGGGTTAACCCATTCCACCCGGGATCGAGAAAACTTAACTTGCATGCATGGTCTACTTTTTTTTGAAATAGAAAAAAGTAACATGCAAAAAGAAATCCTAGATTTTAGGGAGCTATTTTTAGTAGCTAGAGGTTACATGCAAAGATCGTTTTAGAATATTTCCTCCAAGTGTCGCTTTTCCTAGGTTTGTGGCATGCACGTAATGAACCTAAAACTTATTTATTCGATGCTTCATAACTCACTTCTTAACATCGATCTTGGAGCTCTCACATCCCACAACACATCCAGGAGTCTTCGACACATCCAACTCATCTATTTCTGGGTAAGTCCACTTTACTTGTCTTTTGTGGAATTTTTGTCGCTTTTTGTATTTTGACTTGTGTGAGTGTTTCCTTCTTGATTAATGTGAACACTTTCTATTGCTTGCATGCATATTAGCTTGTACGAGCACCATTTCATTTTTCGTTCACATCTCACTGTTGTTGCATGCATGAAACTGTTTTGCACGAACGGTCATTGATTCAGCAACTCACTTCACACACATGCATGTTGTTCCATTTTCTTAATATTGCATTCATTTTTTGCATGCACGATCATTCACTCTTTCTTACAATCAGTATCACCATGCATTCACATTCACATTTTCTTTCAGTTTCTCGTCGGCGGGTCTGGGCAACCTTGGCCTGGACTCTACCTCACTAAGACAGCATTGCGTAATCCTGAGAGGGAAGACTTTTCCTTCATCTCAAAAAATGTGCATTTATGCCCAGTGATTGTCCTCCAGTCTTGCATTGCACAATTCTAAGGGGCAGCGACTGTTGGTCCAAAAAAAGTGTGCAACACAGTCACTCGACTTGCAACCCTTACCCGCTGGAATTGTGCATTGTGTAATCCCAACACCCAACATACCAGCTTGGATTTTGCATTTCACAATTCAAGTGGTCAACCAACCTCCCAACAGTCTAGACTGCCTTTTGCGCAATTCCGACATCAAGTCTCTTGGCCTCCCAAGAAAAATTGTGCAATCCTTGCTAGTCAATCCCCAGGTATGTTTCATGTCATTCCTCAAGTTTGCTTTGGCTTTAGATGACATATTTATTTCCATGCAAGTCTCCATGTCTCTAGATCTAGAAGGTGTTCATCCGTCTCTTAGCAGTTCAGGATCAATTGTCTCCAAGAGAGTAGGATGAAAGGACACCGACGGAAAAACAACTAGAGCAACAATTGAACGAGTGTCTACAAGTTTCCCGATATATGAAGACACCACGTTGATTGTAGACAAGGAAATCAAGCTAAAATGGCAAGAGGTCAATGGTGCATTGACAGGTACATTTGGGGAATATCTCAAAGATTGCCAAGTCTATGTGAACATTCACAAGTTTGGCTTGTACCAGATTGCATGCAGGTATCCTGTGTTCCCATGCGCAGACATGATACATTGGATCATCTCGCACACTAATCCCGAGATGATGACATTATGCAGTGTCAGCGGGACGAAGATTACTACCTTCAGGGCACAGGATTATGAACAAATGTACCATATGTCGAAGCCAATGGTCACCATGGAGACACCCTTCAGCATACCCAACAACAATGCCAACTCTAGGGATATCTTGAATAACTAAGTGAAGGATCCAGCCAAATTCAGGATGACACCCAACCATATTTATAAGCTAAAGATATTGCAGAAGGTGTATCAATACTTGATCATCTTTGCATGTCTCTTGTGTGGCCAAGAGAGCACGGAAACCTTCTCGGAGAGCTGGGTGATCGTGTTAGACCAACAGGCCAATGAAGGAAAAGCATGCAATTGGTTTGACATGTTGGCTCACCAGCTGAAGGAACAGGTAACAAGAGCTCGACAACCACCCAAAGGTCAGCAAGTAGAAATCTACACGTCTGCTTACGCCTGGATGCAATCTGTGCCCTTCAGACGTTCTCGGGCTTGAAGTGGGCATGGAAATTGGCAGAGACCTCTGTGCACACTTATTGTAAAATGTTGTCCAAATGTAGCTTCAAAGTAGTCGTCACACAACTGTCAGATCATTTTTTCACCTTGGTGTACAAGATGATATTTGAGAAAGATCCACCTTGCATGTCGAAGGCAACAATGGAGGCATTGATTGACATAGCAGATTGGTATGCTTGACCGTCCGACACCTTCATATGGTTGTACAATGCAAAGAAGCCTCTGCATGTTTTGCCGAAGTTTTCCATGGACAAGCTCATCATGCAAGAAGTATCATACCACATCTCAGCAAGACTGCCAGCTAGGCTGCATCGAAAGAAGAAGGCACCTTGGCCCACTCTTCCATTACGGATCAAGTTATACGAGATACATAATTTCAAGCATGCGGATGTCGAAGCAGAGGAGATCAAGAAATATCCATTCGACGCTTGAAGCTACAATCTATATGACCCGCATCGTTTTGTAAAATATCACTGTGCGAGAGTACAATTTTAGTGGATCCACGGGGCGTGTCATTGGGCAGAGGAGGACCCATGGAGAGATTGTTATAGCTTCTCCAAGCCCAATGAACTGGTTGACATAACTGTGGAATGGTTAGCAAAGTAGTGTGAAGCAGCATCCAGGAGAGCACCAGCAACAACAATAGTAGAGGTAAACATACCGATATGCGACAAAGGCAAGAGGAAGATTGTCCACAGCGTGGAGGCAAAACAAAGCTGCAAGTTTCGAGAAAACTCGTGAAAAAATCAGCTTTGGAAATAGAGGTGAAAAGGAAACAACGCAATAGGATTAACACACAAAGGCAGAGAGAAAAATGAAGAATGGAGGAAATAGAGAAGGAGTTGCATGAGTTGAAGGAGCAACTCCGGAAGGAATAGGAGCTACACAGACAGGGGAAGGAAGCACAACAAGAATAGGTACAGTAGGGGGCACAACATGTACAAACATATGAAACTGCACCCGTACAGGTAGTCGACTCATCCAAACAGCTGGCACCAAGCAAATAGGTTGAGCAGTTGCAGGAGAAGGAACTTGCTCAAAAGATTGAACAAGCACTTGAGTAGATGGATACAGATATGGAGTAGACATCGACCTCATGCATTATCTTCAGGAATTCAACCCACCAACTTCACCGGATCTGGAAGCGGAGCAAGTCCCAAGTTACCAAGGAGACATTGAAATCCTTGGAGATCAGACGGAAGGAGAGATGTACAACATATCATTTGATGAGTTGTCGCATAGAGTTGTGCAATCTCGTAGAATGTCTATTCCAAATGATCACACAATTTCTGTGCAATTTGAGGAATGAGTGATCATGTCTTACATGCGCAATTATCCAGCGTCATTGGTGGATGCTACCGAGCATACACCGAAGCCACTAGCTCAAGTGTTCGCTTCTTGATAGCTAAGAACGAGTGAATGGCTAAGGAGTTACAGATGGCCAAGTAGGGAGGAGAATTGGTTATAGCATCTGCCCGAGCAGAGTTGAAGAAGGAAATATTGGATGAAGTATTGTCCCTTGAGACAGTCATGCAGGCGTTGTATTCCAATTTTTGTACCGTGCATAAGGCAGTTGTCCATCTCAATGGTTGGCAGTAACAATGTACTAGGAGAGCACGTATCTTGTCAAATGTCCACGCTGCTGTTGATTACATGCAAACATGGACAATGAGATAAAAGGGATCCCTATTACACTTGCCCAATATGATGAAGCCTAGAGCGGTCGAACTGAAGGCATGCATCCAGAGCCAGATCCGGAACTATGAAGATCTCCCGCAACTCATAACTAGTCTACATGCTTCCCATGCATGGGTATTCAGGAGTATGGATGTTGTTGTGCATGCACACACGATCCCATCTATTGGGACACTCACCGAGGCAAAGACAAAGGCACAAGTCTGACTGGAGCTTGACTTGTACTTTGATGAGTTGATGCGCATAGCCACCAACATAGACTCAGTGATTAGTGCAGATACCATGCATGAATATGTCACTGGTCCGACCACACTCAAGACAATGATCCACATGTTATCAAACGAGTTGAACAGAGGAGCTTGAGTAGTGTACCCAAATGCTGTGGAGGCAAGAGTTCGTTTCCAGAAATATTTCACCACACAGTACACAAACACCATCGCAGACTACCAAGCATGGCACCAGTTTGCCACTATCGACCATCCTGAGGATGTCAAATAGCTGGTCTTCCCACAATTGTTTGAGTCATAGCGATGTCTTTCATGGATTACTCAAGCCTATTTTGTCTCACATGGGTACATGTGTAGACTGTATGTAATGTCTTGTCAAGTGGAAGTTCAAGCGTCGATAGTTGGATGTAACTGATAGAGTAGATAAAGAGTCATGAGGATATGTGAACAGTCGCAAAGGGGAATGTCAAGGGCCACCCCACCCTTTTCTATATATAGTCCCTCATAACTCATTGTAAAGGATTTTGGTCGGCCAAGCTTCCGATAGGAGTATCTTAGAGAGAGATTGGACAACATTATAACGGGCCTTAGCTTCTCCACTGTGTAGAGCTAGTACATCTCTTTGGAGGAGCATGCGGTAGTGACTGTAACGTTCTGCTGTTGGAACTAGTGGTTGGTCATGGTTGTATTGTATGACTGGAACTTACAATTCTTAATATAATAGAGCCAAAAAATTTCATGGATATGTCGTATTGTATTTTAGCTATCTTGTTTACTCTAAATGATATATGTATTTTTTTTCTTACGCATGTATGTGTAGTTATTTTTTGTATATGTATGTATGAATCTTACTGAAATGTGTTGTTGGTTTAACCATCAATTTGAATTGCTAGCTCACTTACCTTCCATTTTGTGATGCATCTTAGCTCGTGTGTTCCCTTCTTAACTTTGTGCTTTCACAGGTTTCCAAGGTGGGCACTCACCTCATCCTCCGTGTGTTAGAACTGCTCATGTACCTTCCTTGACTAACTGCATATGTCACACCCTTACTACAAACAGGAACATCTTACTTGCCTCTGTGATAAACCACGGTCAAGGCGATATCGTATGACCCATTGTTGGGACTCCTACACCAAATGGTTTGAGGTCTAGTTGGGACTTCTTATCATGGAGATCCCTGACATGTTGGCAAGTCCAACACCATCAACATCACCCTCTCTCTCTCTCTCTCTCTTTCTCTCTACCTTTCTCTCTTTATTTATTTCTTCTTCCCTCCCTCACTTTCCTCTCCAACTCCATCTCTCTTCGTCCCTCTTTCCTTCTCTCTCTGAATTCCTCTCTCTTTTCCTTCATCTCTCTCCCTTTCTCTCCCACCTCCCTTAGTCCCTCCTCCCATCACACACACACACACACTCTCTCTCTCTCTCTACCCTCCAAATCTGTCACTATCTCCCTCCCTCTATCTTTCTCTCTCCCCTTCTCTCCACCCTCCATCTCTATGTCTCCCTCCCTCCCTCTCTCTCTTTCCCTCCTCTCCCTCTCTCCCCTCACCTTCTCTCTCTTTCCTTCTCTGATCTCTCAGTCACTCTCTCTCCACCTCTCTCTTTCTATGTCTTTGTTCTTCCCTCTCTCTCTCCCTCCCTCTCTCTCCAAATCCATCCCTCTCTCCTTCATAAAATAACTAGTGAAAGGTTCAAGCTCTGACAATGCAAATATATCACTAACCATAACTCGTATTCAATCTCATTTGGCACACCTGGAAATATTTTAAGAGGAAATAACAAGGAAGTAGATTTTCAAGCCAACAAAGCTTATCAAAGACCTCAATGCAAAGTTACGATCAACTTAAAAGCTCAGAATAAACCCATCCTATGAATATGAGATATGACACTAGAAATTCCTTGGAACTTATTCCATTTACAATAACTTCCATATGCGTAATCACCCCAAAATTTGGCAATGGTAGGAATAATTTCGATGAAAAGGCACATTAGAGTTCAAAATATCCCCTTTAATCTTTGGAAGGATGGTCATGTAAGACGAAACCCTCTGTAAATTTATCCTCTCCAACTCTCACCATACAAAGACATGATCCAAGCTTATCTTTTTCCTCACGTCGCACATGTGAGCTAGCTTGACTATATTACAAATTATCCCCTCCCCTTTCGTCTTCTCTCCCTCATCTCTCCTCCTTTTCAAGCTTATCTACCTTTCATTTTGTATAAACCATTTTATGGTATGTTCCTTTGCTCCAACATATCTCTCCTTTGTCCCAAAGCTACCTTTTTATCTTCTACCTCTTGAAATGGATCTCTCAAATTCGTCTAAATATCCTTGTAGGTGTTGTGAAAGTTTCCATACAAAATTGGTTCAAGCTAGAGATATTCGATGATGATGGAATTCTCTGTGTGAACAAGATTTTAACATAGGGTTTGGAATCCTACAATCAAAGGCATCCTCAACCAGCAAGGAACTCACCGTAGCTAACCAATGTTGTGAACATATTGACAAGGCGTTCAAATCTCTATGAGAAATTGTCACTTCCCAAGAGTGTTGGATCTCCTCTTTGGAACAAATAATCTCTTTATTAGAAAGGAAAAATTCATATGTGTCCAAATCAAACAATAGAGTCCAAGATCAAGCCATGGAAGTTTATTATTGTTTAATAACTATTAAAAAATAATAATATTTGGTTTGATATATTAGGTTTTATAATATTTATGATTTCATATTAGGGTTTACAATATTGTGTTTATAATATAGGGTTTATAATATTAGAGTTTATAATATTGGGTTTAATATTAGGTTTTATAATATTAAGTTAAAATATTAGATTTGATAATATTACTTGTAAAATATTGGGTACAGAAATTACCAAGGTCGCATTGTGATAAACATTGTCACAATGTAACAATCATTGTCACAATGTTATATTACATTCTAATTTATCCAACATCACATTGCGACATTACAAAATTAGTCAACCACATTTACTAATGTGGTTTACTATGTTCGAATATCTTTAACTATGCTTGATAGTCGACACTTTACAACTTCGGTAAAGCATAATCACCTATTAATATTATTTATTAATATTAATAGTCAAACATAGTCAACTGTACATTATTCAACATAATCAAACAAAGTCAATCTTTTATTCATTATTTAAATATATGACTATGACGAAACTTGACCAATTCTATGTTTACCATATTTAACAATAGTCCTTGGGGTTATAATAGTGGGTTTAATATTAGGGTTTTTAGTATTGAATTTATAATATAGGGTATTTAATATATAAGGTTTATAATATTAATATTTAATTTATATGGTTTACAATAGTAGGGTTTAATATTAAGTTTAAAATATTAGGTTTAAAATTTGAGTACAAAAATCCATCCAATGTCGCATTGTGACAAACATTGTCGTAATGTTACATTACATTGCAATTTATCCAATGTTGTATTACCACATTTCAAAATTAGACAACAATATTTACTAATGTGGTATGACTATGTTCAACAATGTTAAACACTCTTCAACTTAAATCAAACATAATCACATATTTATTATTCGTTAATATTAATAGTCAGATATAGTCAACCACATTATTCAACCCAATCAAGCAAAGTCAAATTTTATAGTCATTGTTTAAATAGATGACCATAACGAAACTTGGTCAACCCCATGTTTACCATATCTAATAATAGTCAATCTTGGGTTTATATTATTGGGTTTAATAATAGAGTTTATAATAAATGGATTTATAGTATAGTGGTGTTTAATATATATAGTTTATAATATTACGGTTTATAATGTAGAGTTATTAATATTAGAATTTATATTAGAGTTTAATATATTGGGTTTTATAATATTAAGAATTTAATATATAGGTTATAATATTGCATTTATATATTGGATTTAACGTAAGGGTTTATATATATATATATATATATATATATATATATATATATATTATATTATATAAATATAAGATGGTTTTAATATAAGGTTCTAGAAAAGAAGTTCCCTTCATTCTCTATAATGGAGGTGATGATATTGGGCCAATGTTAGTTTGACTCAAAACATGTCTAACCAATCCCAAATAGTAGAGGAGAAAACGCAAGAACTAAACAAATGGTATAATTCTCACCAACTTGAGAAACAAAGATGTAGGGGCCTATAATTTTTGTTTTTTTTTAATTTCCATGTTAAAGTCTTGATATATTAATATTAATAATTAATTAACATTATGAATTAATATTAACAAATATTTGATATATGTTTATTAACATATATCCGCCACATTTATTAATATGGTTGTGTAAGTGTTTGATATACATCTTTTAATATATATCAATCACATTTATTATTATAGTTATGCTATTTAATAATTGTGAAAAATTATAACGGGAACAGATAGATATTTTTACACCAAAAATGTAATTTTTTTTTAACCAGAAATTTTCTATTTTTTAATCTCCATCTGACATATTTCTATCTATTAGTGCCCACTTAACTCTATTTCTATCCATTATTTCCCACTTAACTCTAGACGATCATAGCCACGTAACTCTCCAAGTGAAAATACTATTTTTTTCTTATTTCAGACTAACCCTCATCTTGGACTTAAAATCCAATTAACTCTCGTGGTTTATATCCACCTTCTATTCCTAATTAATGCTCACCTCATTCTCGGAATGTATACCCACCTCATTCTCTAACTTTGAAACCATATTTAGAAGGGAACTTCATAACCAACATTATTTTTTCGGTCCGTTGTTTTGCCATTAAGTAACATATGAATATAAAAAGTAATTGATTGGTTCAATTCGGAAGGAGGCGCAACTATCCATGCTTTGTCTTAATGGCTACTCCCCACCTTCATTATTCTCTTCGATTCTTGTGAAGGGAATGAGATGAGTGCTATTATAAATAACACATGAAATAAATAACACATGAAATGTTCACCGACCATCCAGTTTATTGTTGAGATTTTTTATTTTAATAATAAGCAAAAATCTCAGTGGGTGACAACAATAGGAATTTGTTGCTATATTAGCTCCAGGTTGTTGGGAGGAAGTTAATGCATCCTAAATTTGATGTGAGAGGATTTATGAGGCAGTTAGATTCTCCTTGCTATAAAACAGGTATCCATACGGATTGTTTTGAGGGTGAGAGTTTGTGAGGATTTGATTAATTATGTAATCTCATGTTTGATTAATGAAGATTGCCGATTCCTATGTTTGGTGGACGTAGCCCAGATTGGTTGGGTGAACCACGTTAAATTGCTGTGTTTCCTGTGCATGATTTTATTTGTTGAGTATATGTTTTAATCTGTTGTGCATCTTGGCTGTAACAATTGGTATCAGAGAAATGTTGGAGTGCTGGTGCGAAGAATTGTTGGTGCGTTATTTAACTGCTGTCCAACAAAATTGTTGCATGGAGAGCAGTGCATGATTGCTGGTTTATTCGTTGAAGTGAAGCTGCATATTGTTGTGCGTGGAGGATTGCTGCGTGGTTGGTGGTGATCACCTACCTGTGATAGTCGACCCAATACTCTGCGTTAGTCGATCAATTGATGTGTAAACACAACAATGTGTTAAATTGCTGTGTCTCCTAGAGTTTGCGTAATGGTGCGTTAAATTGATTGCTGCGTTGGCGGTTTGCGTGCTGGTGCGTGGAGCGCTGGTGCTGCGTGGAGTTCTGGGAGTATTGCGTGCTGGTCCCTTATCTGCTGCACAAAACTCAGATTGCTGGTGTGTATGGGTTATATACCTGGCGCCTGCGTGGAGAGGATTGCTGCTGGTGGATCGTGTGTTTAAGATGGTGTGTTAAGTGAAGATGCGTTTAATTGCTGGTGCGCCTCAAACTTGTGTGTGCTGGTGCGTTGAATGGTGCGCAAGATTAGACCTGCGCAAGATATGGCGACGTTTAAACGTTCTTGGCATAAATACCACAATATCCATAGTGCTAAAGGTTATTGGGTATGTATAATACACATTGAAATGATATGTGGTTGAAAATTAGTTTAAACTATTATTGATTCACCTACCTATAACCTTGGTTTTATTTCCATCGCAATCATTAAAAGGACCTCGAGTTCCCTGCACAATCGAGTGTCATATCAAAGCTTGAACATCTTCCATACTGTGAAATGATATGTGTCAAATGAGAATTGATTCAAGGAGATATATTTGAATTAGATATATTTGACTTTGCTGACTTGGAAAGACATGTCCGAATTTTTATTATGATCTTTGCCATCTATTACTAGCTCACACTATTTCCCCAATCCCAGATTTCAAAGACACGATATCTGTGAAGTACAAAGGGCAATTTTTTTTTTTTGTAAAGGCATAGGCGGTTTTTTTTTTTTAGATTACCTTCTTTTATTTAAAAGTTGGATTTTGGAGATTATTGTTTTTGGTTGATACAAGATGGCGAAAACTCAGAGTGCCCGGTTTGAAATCGAGAAGTTTAATGGAAAAAATAATTTCGAGATCTGGAAGGTGAAGATGTATGATTTTCTTGTCCAACATGGTGTGGCAAAGGCGTTGTTGGGCAAATCCAAATGCCTTACAACATCACATATAATGAGTGGGCCGAGATGGATGAAAGAGCAATAAGCGCAATTCGACTGTGTCTGGCTGATGATGTCCTATTTAATATCATGTCAGAGACAACAACTGTTGGTTTGTGGACAAAACTGGATAAACTGTACAAAACCAAATCCTTAACCAATAGGATTCTCCTGAAGTGACAGTTGTACAGTTTGTGAATGAAAGAAGGTACATCAATTGTTGATCATTTGAATGCTTTTAAAACTGTTCTTGTGCAATTACAAAGTATAGAAGTAAAAATTCAATCCGAGGATAAAGATATTACTTTATTGTGCTCGTTGCCCGAGTCATGGGATCATTTTGTTACTTCTATAAGTCTTAGTTCATCAGAAACTATTGAGTTTGATGATGTAGTTGCATCCTTATTATCGGAAGAAACAAGGAGGAAGTCGCATTCCGAAACCTCTACATCAGAAGCTATGATGGTTAGAGGTCGTTCGAAAGAAAGACGCTCCAGGAGGCCGAGCGACTCACGTTCAAAGTCGAAAGGGAAGAAGAGTAAGGTAAAGTGTTGGTTTTGTGTAAAAAATCGGGGCATTTAAAGAAGGACTGCTGGAAGCGACAGTAACAAACTTCTAAAGCAGATTCTTCGATAGAGAAGAAGGAGGAAAATACGACAGATACAGGGTTGGCATCTGGTTCAGGTATGAGTGATGAAGTATTATCAGTTAATGTGTGAAATCATGATCAACATTGGTTTTTAGATTCCGATGCATCAAACCACATGTGTATCCATAAAGAATGGTTTAAGACATATAAATGATGGAGTTGTGTACATGGGTAATGATATAACATGTAATATTGTGGGGATTGGGAGCATACAACTACAAATGTTTGATGGGACAACAAAAATGTTAACTGATGTGAGGCATGTACCAGATTTTAAAAAAAATTTGATTTCATTAGGAGCACTTGATTCAAATGGATATAAGACTGTAATTCAAGGTGGAGTAATGAAAATTTACAAAGGTATTTTACTAGTTATGAAAGCTAAGAAGGTAGGAAATTTATTTCAGTTAGAAGGAGGTACAAGATCAGATTGTGTGTCTACGGTGTCTGAACATGACAGTAGTTCCATTCACTTATGGCATCAAAGATTGGGGCATATGAGCGAAAGAGGGTTGAAAATTTTGGCTGATCGCAAGTTACTTCCAAATATAAAGTCTGGAAAGTTAGATTTCTGTAAGCATTGTCTGTTTGGAAAACAAAGTAAACAAAAGTTTAAAACAGACAAACATATTAGTAAAGGAATACTTGATTATCTCCATTCAGATGTCTGGGGTCCAGCCCCTACAACCTCATATGGTGGTTCGTCATATTTTGTATCGTTTATTGATGAATTTTCTAGGAAAGTGTGGGTCTACATGTTGAAAAGGAAGTCTGATGTTTTTTTTTTCAGTTTTCAAGCAGTTTAGAGCATTGGTAGAAAACAACACTGGTAGAACAATAAAGTGTTTAAGAACTGACAATGGTGGTGAGTTTACTTCCAAGGAGTTTGACA
>APFE030499611.1:157423-177365 GCA_000404065.3 Pinus taeda | reverse complement strand
CTTGTTATGTGATAAACTGATCTCCATCAACTGCAATAGACTGCAAGGTTCCGCAAGAGGTATGGACAGGACACCCTTGTGACTATTCTAAACTCAGAGTGTTTGGTTGTGATGCATATGCTCTAGTGCCTAACATCAGCGAACTAAATTAGATCCAAAGTCTAAAAGGTATATCTTTGTTGGGTATGGTGATGGAACAAAGGGATTTAGATTGTGGGATCCTACTACCCGCAAAATCATCATCAACAGAGATGTAAGGTTTAATGAATCCTCTCTTGTACAGTTAAATGTAGATAGAAGATTGAAACAGGATGATGTATCTGACTTTCAACACATTCAGTTTGATAGCATTTCTAATGATAGTCATGATGACCATAGTTCAGATACTAGTCATGAACAGGTTTCAGAATCAGAATATGAACAGGGTTCAGGTATAGATCATGAATAGGTCTCAGATACTGATCATCAAGAAGTTCCTATAGATGGTAGTCAACCAATCGAGGAAGCGCCAGAAACATCCTTAAGGAGGTCGACAAGAATCAAACGGCCACCGAGAAGCTATGATGATTATGTTACTTCAGTTGCATTTACTTCTAATGACGATGAACCTCTGTTCTATCAGGAAGCAATAGAAGGTTCGAAAAGTGACAAGTGGAAAGTAGCCATGAAGGACGAAATGATGGCCTTGGGTAAGAATGGCACATGGGATCTGGTTGAGCTTCCGAAAGACAGGAAAACTGTGGGGTGTAAATGGGTTTTCAAGCTGAAACGGGGTGTGAATGATACAGAAGACAGGTACAAAGCGCGGCTGGTTGCAAAAGGGTTTTCTAGAAATCCGGTATTGACTTTCATGAGATTTTTTCACTAGTGGTTAAAGTTGTTTCAATTAGAATTGTGTTAGCATTAGTGGCTTTGCTTGATTTAGAGTTGCAGCAATCAGATGTTAAGACTACATTTCTCCATGGAGACTTAGATGAGGAAATATATATGGAACAACCGGAAGGGTTTGTTCAACATCGCAATGAGAAATTTGTCTGCAGGCTCAAGAAGTCATTATATGGCCTGAAGCAGTCGTCTCGGTAGTGGTATAAGAAGTTTGATTCTTTCATGTTGAGTCAGAAATATGTTAGAGTGAATATGATCATTGTGTTTATTTTAAGCAATTTAAAAATGACATATTCATTATCTTAGTATTGTATGTTGATGATATGCTTTTAGCAAGCAAAAGCATAGAAGAAATCAGTAGGTTGAAGGCTAAGATGGCAAGGACATTTGATATGAAAGATCTAGGAGCAGTAAGACAGTTTTTGGGCATGGAGATTTTCAGAGACCAGGAGCAATGGTAAGCTATGGCTATCACAACAGAAGTATATTGAGAAAATACTTTTGAGATTGATATGAATAATGTGAAACCTGTGTCAGTCCCTTTAGCTTCCCATTTTAAGCTTTCTTTGAGTTTATGTCCTAATACAGATGAAGAAAAGGATTATATGTCTCGAATTCCATATGACAATGTAGTAGGGTGTTTAATGTATGCGATGGTTTGTACTCGACAAGATATTTCACATGCAGTTGGGGTTGTCAGCAGGTATATGGCAAATCTGGGTAAAGAGCACTAGTCAGCAGTGAAATGGGTGCTTCGGTATTTGAGAGGCACAAGTAGATATTGCATCACTTACAATAAGAGTTTGCGGATATGTTGATTCCGATTTTGCAGGTGATTTGGATAAGAGAAGGTCAACTTCAGGTTACGTCTTTACTCTTGCAGGTGGAGCTATAAGCTAGATGTCAAAGCTACAGAACATTGTTGCTTTATCCACTACTGAAGCAGAATACATTGCTGCTTCTCATGCTTGCGAAGAAGCGATTTGGTTGAAAGGTTTGTTTGGTGAATTTGGTAGGTTGCAGGACAACATCAAGTTATTTTGTGACAGTCAAAGTGCAATACATTTGGCTAAGAATCCGGCCTATCATAGTAAATCAAAGCATATACCGATCAACAACCATTTTGTAAGACAGATTATCACTGAAAGGGTAGTCTCTCTTGAAAATGTGCATACAAAGGAGAATTGTGCAGACATGTTCACGAAACCATTTTTGTTAGAGAAGCTACGATGGTGTTTGACTTCTCTTGCAGAAAAGATAAAGTAATAAAGAAACATGGCATCAAGCTAATTGTTGTCGAGGTGGAGATTGTTGAGATTTTCTCTTTTAATAAGATGATGTTTGACTTCTCTTGCAGAAAAGATAAAGTAATAAAGAAACATGGCATCAAGCTAATTGTTGTCTAGGTGGAGATTGTTGAGATTTTCTCTTTTAATAAAATAGTCAAAAATCTCAGTAGGTGACAACAATAGGAATTTGTTGCTAGATTAGCTCCAGGTTGTTGGGAGGAAGTTAATGCATCCTAAATTTGATGTGAGAGGATTTATGAGGCAATTAGATTCTACTTGCTATAAAAAAAGTATCCATACGGATTGTTTTGAGGGTGAGAGTTTGTGATTATTTGATTAATTATGTAATCCACTGTTTGATTAATAAAGATTGCCGATGCCTATGTTTGGTGGACGTAGTCTAGATTGGTTGGGTGAACCACATTAAATTGCTGTGTTTCCTGTACATGATTTTATTTGCTGAGTATATGTTTTAATCTGCTGTGCAGTTTGCTATAATCTTGCAATTTGTGATTCGCACCTCTGCTAATTCAACTTAAACGTTTCCTCTTAAGTGTAACTGGTTATATTAAATTAATAAGAATTGCATGCGCAGTAGACATCCTCACGTATATGCATTTCTTTCCGTCTCGTTACAACGTCAGTTTTCCCTATCATTTTTCTTGAGTTGTATAATCCACTGGTTTGGTTATGTCATTTTAAGATCTTGCGGACAAAATCCTGGCTTCAGAAAGGTGTATATATACGTGCTCTCAGATGGCAAACGAGCAAATGCAGCAGAATCTATTTGTGCGATCATAGAGTTATAGGCTGTTGGTAAACCTTTGGATATTTCCTTAGTTCAGGAGAGTTAGAAGCACAGTCGATCAGTTGTGTTTTGGACAATAACGAGAGTCGAATGTATTTCAGAGAGCGGTATCGAACGGGAAACTTCTCCTGGCCAGAGGTGATGTGTCGAGAGAGAGTTCTTTCGCCTGCCATTGGAGGAGAAGAAGAAGCATGCCAATGATCCTCGCATTTACGTTGGATATGGTAGTCGAACTGGTGTGTAAAAAGGCGC
This sequence comes from Pinus taeda, assembly GCA_000404065.3. NCBI lineage: Eukaryota > Viridiplantae > Streptophyta > Pinopsida > Pinales > Pinaceae > Pinus > Pinus taeda. The sequence goes on along the minus strand of APFE030499611.1, from coordinate 174,131 downwards.
GACTCTCGACTGGGGGGTTACTATTATCACAACTACTTGTCTCTCTACATACTAGAGGAGCACAGACGGCCTTCCAAACCGGAGGAATAGAGGTGATGCAGGAAAAATAATTTCAACGTTGCATTTTTATTCCTTATTTGCGGTCAAAATTCGAGTTCCACTCTTCTATAGGGAATCAATATTGCGTCAATATTGCGTTTACCTGCTTCAGTAGGAATTCTATATAGTTCAGTTATCGTTGTCCATATTGTGAGAGTGGAAGTGATGTTTATAGGCAACATGGAACAAGAAGTGATCTATTTTTCTAATTTGTAATTTTGTATAATGAAAGAATATTGCCAAGCAACGTTGCAACTCTGTAGGACCTGGCTGTTTGTGTTTTGTGAAAACCTGGATCTGTCTCCGGACCATCTAATTAATGAAGCTTTTGGAAGCGAGGAGGGAATTTGGATTTCTGCGAGTCAACTATTATGAGTTAGTATATCAGTAAGTGAAATGGAATAGTAATTGAATCACATCGGAGAGTGGTGAGAACCAACGATTGAGACAGTGATAATGGGTCTGTGACATGAATAAAAACTAGGCCAGATCAGAAATTACTCATCAACATTTGGGAGGACGAACGAACGAGGATGAACTTCGAAAATGTTCATATAATAATATTCTCCTACGAACGAGGATGAACTTCGAAAATGTTCATATAATAATATTCTCCTACGTTTTGCAGTATCTCATAGCTAAAATAAATTGTTACGATCCAATTCGCATGCCGAGCCACTATATAAATGCTCCATCTCTCACGTAGTTGTTCGATGTATATTAGTATTCATATCTAAATGCTCCATTTCTCACGTAGTTGCTCGATGTATATTAGTATTCATATTTAAATGCTCTTTTCCTCAGGTAAGTATTCGATGTGTGCGGTTTTTGTTTTTTTAAATTTAGGTAAGTATTCGATGTGTGCGGTTTTTGTTTTTTTAAATTTAGGTAAGTATTCGATGTGTGCGGTTTTTGTTTTTTTAAATTTAGTAGTAACTTTTCATTTTTGAGTTTTTAACGGTGTTATTCACCTTATTTTCTGGAAGGTAGCACAAAAATAGAATCCAAGATTTCTGGTTTAATAAGACTTCATTGGCAGGCCATATATGTTATTAATATTCAGATGTTAAAACATTTTTATATCATTTGATAGTTTTGAAATTATCTTATTAACTCATAGTGCTGGCCATTATTAACTCAGAGTGCTGGCCATTTTACTTAATATATTGTTAAATTATAATTTGATGGGTTTGCGTTAACTGTAAAAATTCTTAATCAACCAAATTATCTAATATTCAATATTTTATTGTTCTCTTGAATTTGTTTATATTTACATTAAACGCATTTTTAAAGCGCAAAGCTTTTAATTATTTAATTCCATGTGTCACCACAAAAAATTTGCACATTATTAAATATCACAAAGTACACATTATTAAATATCACAAAGTGAATGAGATTCAGATGAATTTATGCTAATTTGCTTTTATATTGTGATTAGTTATTTTATTTATATTTAATTATTATTTTATTAAAATGATTTTATTATGATTAGATAGAAAATTATAATTTTTTCTCGATTCACTTTATTATTATCATTAATAAATAGTAAAATTAAATATTTTTTACTAATTTAAACTATCACTCAAAAATTTAAATTTAAATTAAATATTTTTTTCTAATTTAAACTATCACTCAAAAATTAAATTTAAATTAAAATTTAAATTTAAATATTTTTTCTAATTTAAACTATCACTCAAAAATATAAATTTCAATTTACTAAAAGACGATTTAAATTTTATTATTTTTTAAGTCCATTACTATTTCTCAAAAGTAATCTTTTTTATGATTATTAGTGTTAAAATTGCTATATGTTAAAATTTACAATATTTTTCTCTGTAATAAAGTGAAATTGAGATATACATTATTTTTTAAATAAACTTGACTTTTTCCTTTTTTAATTGGAAGATGGTGTAATGTTACATGGGGACATCTATTTATGGTGATTTATACTTATGGTGATTTATAAAGAACACCACGGCTAGAACAAAGATCATTCTAAGATAGATTGATGTGTACAAATCACGAGAGGAATCTCTTTTACATAGACTTCTAAGGGGGTCGAATGAGTGCCTTTTAGAGGCCTAGCCAACATAAAACAATAGGAGGCTGATTTTGAAATATTTTTGGAGGTAACATATAAATTCAAAACTTTAAATTCTTCACATGAAAATACTAACCATGACTATATTTCTAACACATTGCAACTATTTGTGTATATTAAAGTTAAGGATGTACTCTTTGCTTTCAACCATCATCAACCTTAGATTGTATTGTTTATTACATTTCTAAGCATGGCTAAGGCTGACTTTTTACTCATCTGGATTTAAACAGGAACACAACAAATTACAGATATAACCATAAATACAAGTTATAGCATAAATAACACTTCATTTCATTAATATCAAATAATGGAATATGCTTACAAATAGAATGGAAATAAGACTGGCTTAGGCGATGGTAACTTTTCTTTAAGAAGAGATGTGGGGCCTACATGCCTCTGAATTGTGTTATAATGATGCTCAAGGGCATATTTATTATCGAAAAACATGAGAAAACCCCAAACAACCAAAAACCTAACCCCAGGAGATAAAAGACCAAGAGTTTGTGGGCCTCGTTGGGGATAGTTGGCTAGCCAACTTCTTGGGGTCGTAACTTGGTCATATTATCTCTGTTTGATGCGTATGATACCTTGTTGGAAAGGTATATCTAAGTAATACAAGTTTTATCGATCATGCAAATAGCTACGAGTCTACAACATACCTAAAAAAACGTCGTTTAGGGGGTGAAAACTGTGTCAGAAGCTCAAGCCCTGAAAAATTGCTAAAAATAGTAAATGTTGAAATAAACAAGGAAACAATTAAAACCGACTGGAGATCTAAGTGGAATAGGTGGGTGGCCACCAATATCCACCTAGATCATTCCTCCTCCCTTAGGAATCAATGGTCCCCATTGTGTGTGGAGCCTCCATGAGGTGAGGTAATTTCTGTTGAACCTGGTCCTTGGTGAGTCACTTGCCTTGGTGCAGGAGTTGGGTAGCTTTGATAACCCAATATAGTTGGATCTTCTGTTGGCGAGTGTTCTTGACCTTTGTGTCCATAATCCAATCAATTGTGGCCTATTCCATGCAGTATAGATTTAACTTTGTTGATGTGAGTTGTTTTGCAATGTCTACTGTGTCTAGTAATGGTGGGAAGTATGGTTGAAGGCTATCCACATTGAACACTGGGTGTAGACCAAGGGACGGGGGAATGTTAAGCTCAAACGAATTTTCACCCATGGCCTTCGTAATGGTGTAACGACTATAGCGAAGTGTTCTGAGCTTCTGATGGGCTCCGGTAAGGCGTTCTTTCTACAAATGCAAGCAAGCTTTGTCGCCCACCTGAAACTTGTGTGGCACCCAATGTTGATCATGTCACTGCTTGTAGTTGGCATTTGACTTCTCCAAGATGTCGTGAACCTGTTGGCAGATGTGTTAGATGTGTTCAATAAATTTAGTCACTTTATCTGCCTTAGACGATACATGTGTGGATTATGTCCGTGTAATCGCCTGAGGCATGACAACATCAATGAGACACAATGGTTGAAATGCTATACCCACTTGAAAGGGACTGCAACTAGTCGAGCTATGTAGAGCTCTATTATAACTGTGTTGCACATATAGAAGACTCTCATCCCAGGTTTGAAGATGCTTGGAGTTGTACACGTGGAGTATGTGCATTATCATTGATCCAGGTGGATGTTGGCCACCCACCTATCCCATTTGGACCCCCACAACTATTTCTTTCTGTTTTTTAGTTTCCTTAATTATAGCATAGTTGACTATTTTTAGTAGTTAGTCCGGTCCTAAACTTCCAGAGCTGTTTTGAGGCCCTAAACGATGTTTTTTGGGAAATCTACTGGCCAACGATTTTTCTAGAAAAAAATTGTCTTTTCCGTCATAGTCCTTGGAGAGATCTTTCCAACGGGCTATCATGCGCGTCAAACAGAGATAATATGACCAGTTCGCGACCCCAGGAAGTTGGCTGTCCAACTCACCCCAAAACGGGGCCCACAATTTGGCGTTTCATCTTCTAGGGTTAGGTTTTGGGATGTGAAGGGTTTCCCATTGTTTCTCAATAATAAATAGACCTTCGAGCCTCATTGTAACACAGTTCAGAATAGTTCAGAGGCATGTAGCGACCACATCTCTTCTCAGAGATAAGCTACCATTGCCCTAGTTGGTTTATTTCCATTTTTGGTTGTAAGCATATTTCAATATTTTCCATTAATGAAATGAAGTATTATTTCCATTGCATCTTTTTGTATATGGTTATCTCTGTATTTTGTTGCGTTCCTGTTTAAATCCGGATCAGTGGTATCAGAGCGGTCTACTTTTTCTCTGTTTTTCTTTGCATGTCTCCAACTAGGTCGAGATATAAGGAGTTAGGGCTTGAACTGGTCGAACCTTTGCAAGACCAGCCTCGTAAATCCCGATGACCTCCCATGGGAGATGAGAAGAAAGACGAGGGGGCAGGAGGTCCTATCAAAATCTTGATCGAAGAAGCGCTCGAGCGGCAAAGGAACGCGATGATGGATAACTTTGCACAGATCCTTCAGCGGCTACCCAAAGGCGACGCATCGGCTTCCAACAGCTACTCTAGAAATGCCACACCGTTTAAGGTACAAGTTAATTTTGAAATCCCCATCTTCGAGGGTCAAATAGACACAGATGCCGTAGATAAATGGTTGAATCTGCTAGATGGGTATTTTTCAGTTCATGAATTTTCAAGTCGGGAAAAGATTGTTTTCGCTCTTCTCAAAGCAGCCTCCCATGTCAAGGACTGGTGGGAAACTTACTGCGAGTAGAAGGATGAAAGTACAGGCTCACTATTTTCGGCCGCACCCACTTGGAATGACTTTCAGGATGCCATCAAGGAGCAGTACTACCCTGTCAAAAGTTATGAGGACAAATACATCAAATGGACCACGCTGCGGCAGGGACGGGACCAAGATGTGCCTGAGTTCACAAACATTTTTCACACCCTTGGCACACAGTTGGGTATCAAAGATTCTGAGCTGCATCTGGAACTCAAATACCGCGGCTGCTTACGCAGATACATCCAAGAAGAGATGGAGTTCTTGAACATCTCCTCACTCGGCACAACATACCGATATGCTGTGAAAATCGAGCAAAAGTTCAAACAAAAAAAGCGAGACTTTGGATCTGCAAATCCGAAGCCCAAAGGAAAAAGCCCAGGCAGGGTGACCCAAGACAACCCGTTGAAGCCGCTAGAAAAGAACAACACCACGAAGCCGAAGAAGCACACAAGAAAGTGGTGTGAATTCCATAAGAGTCCCACTCATAACACAAGTGAGTGTCGGACCAAGCAGTTGCTGGTGGCCGAGTTGAAGGCTTCCAAATCAGATACATGTTCCAACCTTGAGCCAGAACCCGACAAGGGGTATGGAAAAGGGAAGAAGATCATTGATGCGGATCCCAGTGCCACTGTTGCCACTGCCAAAATCCATAAAAATGAGCCCGAAGATCCAGAGGAGGGGGAACGTCTTTTCCACTCACAGATGTGGGTGAAGGGTTTGCTGCTGCAACTCATTGTCGACAGTGGCAACCAAAAGAACCTTATTTCAGCAGAGGTCATGAAGCAGTTGGGCCTACCGACTACACCACACCTGCAACTATACAGTATCGGGTGGCTTCATGAAGGACGAGGTCTCAAAGTTCGCCAGCAGTGCCGCCTTCCCTACAGCATCAAGGCTTTCACAGACGAGGTATTGTGTGATGTTACACCTTTGGATGTTTGTGATGTACTATTAGGCCAACCATACTTGTGGAAGTGACATGCTGTGTATGAGTCAAGGCCTCGTGCTGTCATTATTTCTTTGGATAATTCATTATACAGGACATCGGAGGTAGCCCCACCTACCGCCACCTCTTTGATCTCTGCTAAGAAAGGCAGCAAGCTCATCTCCCAGACTAGGAAATTTATTTCCTGTTTGGTTCGCTCCCAAAGTAAAGGGAATATCGTTGCTACATCCATGACCCCCGCAAAGGGTTCCTCCATGCAGCAGCAACAAAAAAGGGATACGGTCATGACAGAACACAGGAACAACTTCTCCTCACCCACAGGGGTACCACACAAGTTTCAGGTGGGCGACAAAGTTTGGTTACATCTGCAGAGAGAACGCCTTACCAGAACCCATCAGAAACTCAAACCACTTCGACATGGTCCTTACGCCAGTACTAAGGCTACGAGCAACAATGCTTGGAAGCACAACATTCCTCCATTCCTTCACTTGCACCGAGTGTTCAATGTGGACCGTCGTCGACCATGCTTCCCACCATTTCTGGACACATCAGAGGTTGTAGAACAACTCACTAGAGACCCAAATCAGCAGAAGCTTCCTCATCTTAGGGAGGAACTCAACGCAATGGGGACCATTGCTTCCTAAGGGGGGAGGAATGATCCAAGTGGATGTTGGTGGCCACCCACCTATCCCATTTGGACCCCCACAACTGTTTCTTATAGTTTTTCAGTTTCCTTAATTATAGCACAGTTTACTATTTTTAGCAGTTTTTCGGGTCCTAAACTTCCAGAGCCGTTTTGAGGCCCTAAACGATGTTTTTTGGGAAATCTACCAGCTAGCGATTTTGCTGAAAAAAATTCATATTTTCCGTCGTAGTCGTCGGAGAGATGTTTCCAACGGGCTATCATGCACGTCAAATGGAGATAATATGACCAATTCGAGACCCCAGGAAGTTGGTTGTCCAACTCACCCCAAAACGGGGCCCACAATTTGGTGTTTCATCTTCTAGGGTTAGGTTTTGGGATGTGAAGGGTTTTCCATTGTTTCTCAATAATAATAAGGCCTTCAAGCCACATTGTAACACAGTTCAGAATAGTTCATAGGCATGTAGCGACCACATCTCTTCTCAGAGATAAGCTACCATTGCCCTAGCTGGTTTGTTTCCATTTCTGGTTGTAAGCATATTTCAGTATTTTCCATTAATGAAATGAAGTATTATTTCCACTACATCTTTTTGTATATGGTTATGTCTGTATTTTGTTGCATTCTTGTTTAGATCCGGATCAATCATCCCGTTGATGGCCTCCGTCTGGCCATCAATTTGAGGATGGAAGGCAGTCTACTTGGTGAGCTTGGTGTCCAATAGTGTCCAGAGGCTTGACTAGAATGTTCTCAGGAACCTTCTATCCCAATCTGATATAATGGTCTATGGGATCCCAAAATGTAACCATACTTGCTCAAACAAGAGTTTGGCAGTGTCCTCTGCTATGATACTCTTCTTGTAGGCTGCCAATATATCCATCTTAGAAAATTTGTCCATGACCACAAATACACAGTCATTGCCCTGTTTAGTAGAAGGGAGGTTAGCCATATAGTTAATGGAGATGGATTCCCACAAATGGCGGGGAGTAGGTAGAGGAGTGCACAGGCCTTGCTTCTTGATGGATGGTTGTGCAGGATTTGATATATTTCCCAACATCCAATTGGAATTTGGGCCAATAGAAGTACTTCTGTAGTACATCGACAATTTTCTCCACCCCAAAGTGTCCTGCGATCCGAATGTAGTGCGTCTCCCAAATCAGTTTGGCACGCTCGCTTGAAGGAACACAAATGTGGCCCAGGTAGCATAATAATGCATCCTGGAGGTGGAAATCAGGAACTTGCTTCCCATCTACTAGCATCTGGTACGTGGAAGCAAACTCTAATCATTTTTGTATAGTTGCGGCCATCTAGAGGTCTCGTGGCCACAAGAGTTGAGAACAATAGTCAGTGTTGCAATTGGGGGCCGACTAAGGCAGTCCGCAACATGATTGGTGTTTCCCTTTTTGTATTTAATGTTCAAGTGGAATTGTTTCAAATATGTAGATCACTTCTAACGTAGATTGTTCTACAACTTCCCCTGTGTTTTTATAAACTGAAGAGGTCGGTGATCGGTGTGGATGACTGTCTCCTTCCCTAGAATGTAATGCTTCCATTGCTGGCAAGCCTGCACGATGGAATATATTTCTTTATCATGGGTGGGGTACTTCTAAAATGTATTGGAAAGTGTCTCACTATGATAGGCCACTGGATCCTCGTGCTGGGTGAGGAAAACACCAATAGCATAGTTTGAGGTATCTGTCTCGATTTCAAATGGCTGCTATGGGTCTGGCAGTGTGAGTACCAGTGTAGAGCAGAGGTGGCGCTTCAACTCAACGAAGACCTTCTATTGGGACTTGGACCAGGAAAACTTTGTTTTCGAGCTGCCCTTAGTAATATGACTGAAAGGCCAAGTGATATGGGAGAATCCCAACATGAACCTCCGATAACAATTTGCAAGGCCCAAAAAGTTGCGAAGCTCCGTTAGAGTGGTCGGGGCTGGCCAATCATGAATGACTTGAATTTTGGTCGGGTCCACATGCACGCCATGCTCGTTTATGATGTACCCCAAGTATTGGACCTAACTCATGCCAGAGGTTCATTTCTCTAAGTTGGCACCCATTTTGTGTTATCGAAGGGTTCGAAGGACCTACCGAATGTGTTGCAAGTGTTGTTCCCAGCTCTTGTTGAAGATGAGGATGTCATCCATATAAAACACCATGAATGAGTTGGTGAAGGGTCGCAATATGTCATCCATTAGCCTCATAAAAGTAGTAGGGGCATTTGTAACCTGAAGGGCATAACCAACCATTCAAAGAGGCCTTCCTTGGATTTAAAGGTATTCTTCCATACATATGTGTGTTTTATTGAAACTTGGTGATAACCAGACTTCAGATTGATCTTGTTGAAATAATTAGCCCCCTTGAGTTGGTCCAACAGGTCATTACTTCATGGGATGGATACCTGTTCCAGACAATGATTTTATTTAATGCTTGATAATCAATGCAAAGCCTCTAGGTTCTATCCTTCTTCTGTACGAGTACAATCAGGATCCCACAAGGCAAGGAACTTGGTCAAATGTGCCCCTTTTTCAGAAACTCTTGGATTTGTCACTTGATCTCTTCATTTTCCAGAATGGAGCAGTGATATATCAACTCATTGGGCAGAGGTGCTCCTTGAGTTAGATTGATTGAATGCTTGACCTGACAATGCAAGGGTACCCCTATGGATGAGGAGAAGATGTCCCTGTATTCTTCCATGACCACATCCACTTGCTTCTGCTGCTTGGAGGAACCCTTCTCGGGGGCCATGGACATGGCTACGACCTTCCCCTTACTTTGAGAAAGAATCAGAAAGAAAAAAAAATTCCCAGTTTGGGAGATGACCTTACTGCATTTCTTAGAAGATATCAAAGGATGGCAGTAGGTGGGGCTACCTCCGATATCCTGTATAACTTAGTACCCAAAGAAATAATAACATAGCGAGTTCTAGACTCATGCCACTTCCATAAGTATGGTTGTCCTAATAATACATCACAAACTTTAAGAGGAGAAACATCACACAATACCTCATCCATGAAGGGCTTGATGTTGTAGGGAAGGCGACAGTGCTGGCTGATGCGAAGATATCGTCCTTGATGAAGCCACCTGATGGTGTATGGATACGGATGTGTTTTAGTTGGTAGGCCCAGTCGCTTCATGACCTCTATTGAAATGAGGTTTTTTTTGTTTTGTTTTGTTTTTTTGTTTTGTTTTTTTTGTTTTCCTTTGTTGCTCGAGGGCTTCTTCGAGCAAGATTTTGATAGGATCTATTGCTTCCTCGTCTTTCTTTTCTTCCTCCATGGGAGGTCGTTGAGATTTGCGGCGACGGTCTTGCAAATATTCGACCTATTCAAGCCCTAATTCCTTATATCTCAACCTTGTTGGGGACATGCAAAGAAAAATAGAAAAAGAGTAGACCACTCTGATATCATTGATCCGAATTTAAACAAGAATGCAACAAATTATAGATATAACCATAACTACAAAGATGCAACAAAAATAACACTTCATTTCATTAATATCAAATACTGAAATATGCTTACAAACCGAATGGAAATAAGACTAGCTCGAGCGATGGTAGCTTACCTCTGAGAAGAGATGTGGCAGCTACATGCCTCTAAACTATGTTACAATGAGGCTTAAGGGCCTATTTATTATTTAAAAACATGAGAAAACCTTAAACAACAACAACCCTAACCCAAGGAGATGAAACACCAAGTGTTTATGGGCTCCGTTGGGGTTAGTTGGGCATCCAACTTCCTAGGGTCGTAACTTGGTCATATTATCTCTGTTTCACGCTTACAATACCTTATTTCAAAAGTCTCTCTGAGTACTACAGGTTTCACTAGCTATGCCTACAATTATAAGCTTGCAACCGACCTCAAAAAAATGCCATTTAGGGGGTCAAAACTGCTCCGGAAGCTCACGACCCAAAAAATTGCTAAAAGTAGTAAATGTTGAAATAAACAAGGAAACAATTGAAACCAATTGGAGGTCTAGGTGGAATAGATGGGTGGCCACCAATATCCACCTGAATCATCTACAAATAGACTTAGAACCCGACTTAGGGAAAGCACCTTACCTCTTGAGTTGTGTATATACACACAATTCTAATATCTATTTCTTACTAAATTGAACCATTCATTCTTTATAAAAGTGTTTTTCCTAAGCGAACCATGAGTATTGTGCTTTCTTATATTTGGTTATGTTTCTCTTTCTGGAACACTCATGCTTTTATCTTCTCTCTCTAGGGTTGCACTACTTTCATGATGCATTGCCCTCTCTTTGTTTAATCCTTTCCTTATTACAAAAATTAGGTTTGTGTTGGTTTCGTTTAATTCTCTTGGCGTTTCTTGTGAGTCTCAACATGGTCTTAGAGCACAGATGGATCTCATTTAATTCAACTATTGATCCAAATATTTTTGGTTGGAGTTATTGTTTGAAGCTTCTTTGCAACTAGAAGACTAGGGTTTATCCTATGGTTTAAACCATCCTTCAAATGTCACACTCTTTCTTCCTTCACTCGACAACAAATAAAATATTACAAATATTTTTTGAAGCTAGTACCTCTTAAGTCTATTAAGGTCAACTTCTAAAGACTTTTCATATGAAGGCTTATTTGCATTGTTGTTGAACCTAATAGACTCAAAACATATTGAAACTATGTAAGTATTATTTTGAACAATCTCTTGCAACATTCAAATCCTTTGCTATCATATTTTAATATTTATAGTATCCCTGCAATGAACATAAATTGGATTATTACTCGAAATAGTTGTTATGACCCATGGGGAACATCGTATAATGTTGATTTGTTTATTTATAGTTGACTTCTTATCATAATTCCCATTCCCATGTGAAGCTCCACTTCTAGTTTCCTCCCATTGTTTTGTCATTTCCTCATTCCTTGCCTTGGCATGTAGTTATCTAATATCAACCTAAGCTTTTGACCAATGTTAAACCATAGTTGTTCCAAATTTTAAAAACCAAATTATTGTTATTTCTTAATTTGTGTTTCCAATTTTGACCCCTCAAACAACATAGGAATCTAGAGGAACTTGAATATTTGAAGGACTTATATCGAGGCAATGAACATTATTGATTTTCTTATTATAGACATCCACTTCTACCATGAGGCATAAGAGAAACACGTGCCTTATTTAATCTATTATGACATAGATATAGAAGAGGCACAACCCATTACCAAAGGTTAATGCATATTGAACCCCCAATGGGAGAGAAACTCCACAATGTGCATAAGTTATAACCATGAATTTATGCCCAGTAGTTTCTAAAAGGATTTGCAACAAAAATTTTAAGCCTGGAAAAATTCATTTGAGATTTCACAAACATTCTTCTTTTTTCATGACGGTTAAGCAAATCAACAAAATAATCATATGCAAAACACTAAAATTTATTAAGAATTAAAATCACACCCAATTTCATCATTTCAGATATTGAAGATAAAGACCTGTAAATACCTATAACCATAGTTGCATTCATATTAGATCATTGCACAAAACAAGCTTGCATTTCACTGCAAATGGAAAGAGAGGATACCTGCATTGTTTTGCCCAATCCCATGCCATCACCTAAAATGCCTCCTTTGTATTTACAGTGAAGATCCTAGAGCCATTTGATACCTTCATGTTGATGTTGGTACAAAGTGGTTGTTATTTTGCTAGGAAGTCTATATGTTTGTTTTCCTTGTGTGAATGTAACTCCCTTTGAGACAGAAGAGGGAGGGTGTTAGTTTGACAATAAATTATGTAATTCTGGGTAAAATGTAACTAGTTAGTTCTATACCAAAATAGTAGTTATGTAACGGAGGCGGCTGGTATAAAACTAGTGAATACCCGAGAAATGTAATCATGGAGAATCATTGTTGAATTAATAAATTCCAATCCCTTGCCCTGTGGATGTTTCCTTGACTCCGTGTCGAGGTTTTACCACATAAATCCTGTGTGTCTATTTGTGTGTTTGGTTTTCAGTTAGTTATGTTGTTTTCTTGGTCAATATATAACTGAATGTGTATAATTATTTCCTTTTATTTCTCCTATTCGACCAACAAGTGGTATTAGAGCAAAGTTAGGGGCAATCTGCGTGTGGACCAGAGTGGAAAATCGTGGAGGCTTTGCGTGAAGGCGAGCTCATTGCTGTGTGAAGGGAGTGCATGTTTTTCATGGAGTTGTTGTCAAACCTGTGGAAGTTTTTAGCAACACCCTGTCTTTGCGTGTAAAGGAAATCAGATCTCTTCTTGAGAAGCAACATCCTGTTTCTGCGTGTGAAGAAATTGTTTCTGCGTGTGAAGGAAATATGCTGGGAGGTCTCTGCATGAGTCCTTGCCTTTGCCTACCTACGTGAAGGCCAGGAAGCTGTTGTTGTCTCTGTGTGCAATGCTGTTGGTGCTGCGTGGCGTGAGTCTGGTGCTGCTGCGTGACCAGAAAATCTGTTGTCAACGTGAGGAGTCTAAAACACCTCTGTGTGCAAGAAAAAATACGCTGGGAAGGTGTGACCTCTGCGTGCAAGAAAAACAGTCTGCGTGCAAGGAAAACCCTCTGCGTCCCAGAACCTGCGTATGTGCCAGACATTGGCTGACTGTTGTGCCCGTTCAGAACCCTCATCTGCCTGGTGTTTGTGCGTATGTCAAAGGATGAGCGTGGAAGTGTGGAAAAGCGTGGAACAGATTTGCTGGGTGGTTTGGAGCGTCAAGCTATTCTCTGCGTGGCTGAGGAAGCTGTCTAGCATAACCGGTAGAACCGTTCTCTGCGTGCTACTAGTGCTGGTTGACCACGGGTATTGCCAGAGGATTTCGATCAGCAAAAGAAATTCGGGTATTTTTTTTTTTAATTTGAGACAAATCTTGTTTCAGAAATTTTTTTTCTAGAAATTTGTGGAAAATGAAGGGGTGAATGTGTGAAATTGAAGAAAAAAGAAGGCAATTTTTTTTTAATTGAAGGAAAGGAGAAATTTTTTTTTTTCAAAGGGATTTTCTATTTCAATTGATTTTTTTTTTTGGAGAAATAAGGAAATATACACCTTAGTTGAAGAAAAATTTTCATTGGAAAATAAGGAAATATAAACCCTAGCTGCAAAGATTGAAACCCTAGGAGAAGAACAAAATGGCCAAGATGTCGAATGCGAAATTCGAGGTGGAGAAATTCACCGGAAAGAGTAATTTTGCTCTTTGGAAACTGAAGGTTAGGGATCTGCTTGTGCAACAAGGTTTGCACAAGGCATTGGGTGGGGCAACTAAAAAACCTGCAACCATTACTACTTCAGATTGGGAGGACTTGGATACCCGAGCTCTCAGTACCATCCGGTTATGCCTAGCGGATGAAGTTCTCTTCAATATTTTTGAAGAGACTACAGCTTCAGGATTGTGGGAAAAACTCGAAAAAATATATATGACAAAGTCATTAACCAACGTAATTTATCTGAAAAGGCAGTTATACAGTCTTCGAATGAAATAAGGTTCAAACGTTACAGAACATTTGAATGTTTTTAATACACTTATATGTCAATTAACAGATATGGAAGTTAAAATATAGGAAGAAGATAAAGCCATAACCTTGCTGTGTTCTCTGCCTGAATCATGGGATCACTTCGTAACTTCAATTAGCTTGAGCACTGCTGATTCTTTAAAGTTTGAATCAGTAGTGGGAGCTCTCCCGTCTGAAGAAGTATGAAGGAAATCCAACACTGAAACAACTACATCGGAAGCCACGGTAGCTAGAGGACGCTCAAAGGAAAGAGGAGAAAAACCAAGGGGGTCTTCCAGATTGAAATTGAAGGGAAAGAAGTGTAAGGCAAAATGTTGGAACTACAATAAAATTGGACACTTGAAGAAATACTGTTGAAAATGAAAGGAATTCGAAAACTCGAAGAAGGAAGCGAATCAGGTCGATTCAGGTATGATAGACGAAGTTTTACCTGCTGAATAATTATGTATGATAGATGAAAATTCACCTGAATGTAATGTCTCTCAGCGTTTAGATAGCTGGCTGTTAGACTCTGTTGCTTCGCATCACATGTGGCCACATAGAAATTGGTTTACTTCGTATAAAAATGTAAACGGTAGTTCTGTGTTTATGGGTAACAATGTATCATGTTAGGCTGTTGGGATGGGAGATATCAGGATTAAGATGTATGATAACACAATTAGAGCATTAACTAGTGTTAGACATGTACTTGATTTGAAGAAAAATTTGATTTCTTTGGGAGTGTTGGATTCAGATGGTTATAAGTTTACAGGTCAGGATGGCATCTTGAAAGTCTTTAAAAGAGCCCTTGTGGTTATGAAGGCAGAAAAGGTCGGAAATCTTTACAGGTTAAAAAGAAGTACTCAGGTCAGTGAAGCAGTGGTTGCGTCAGAAAAGGAAGAAGCAGGTACTCGTCTATGGCATCATCGATTGGGTCATATGAGCAAGAAAGGTCTTCAGATACTGATGAAACGTAAATCTCTTCCTGATCTGAAATCCTTGAAGTTAGATTTCTGTAAACATTGTGTGTATGGAAAACAGTGTAAACAAAGATTTAAAGTTGGAAATCATAATAGTAAAGATGTTTTAGACTATATTCATTCTAATCTATGGGGACCATCCCCTATTGTGTCATATGGAGGTGCACTGTATTTTTTAACGTTTATTGATGATTACTCCCGTAAATTTTGGGTCTATATGCTAAAAAGGAAAGCTGATGTATTAAATGTCTTTAGACAATTTAAAGTAATGGTAGAGAAAATAACATGCAAATCTATTAAATGTTTAAGAACTGACAATGGTGGTGAGTTCACTTTAGTTGAATTTGAACAATACTGTAAGGATGAGGGAATTATTAGACACAAAACTGTTGTTTATACTCCTCAGCAAAATGGTGTTGCTGAACGTATGAATCAGACTCTTATGGAAAGAGCTAGAAGCATGATCAACAATGCTAACTTGCAAAAGGAGTTGTGGGCAGAAGCAGTATCTACTGCTTGTTATTTAGTTAACAGATCACCTTTAGTAGCAATCGATTGTAAAATTCTTGAAGAAGTTTGGACAGGTCAGTCTTGTGACTAGTCACATTTGAGGATATTTGGCTGTGATGCTTATTCTCTTATTCCGAAAAATCAGTGTTCAAAATTAGATCCAAAGTCAAAATGTTATGTCTTTGTTGGGTATGACTATGCAGTGAAAGGATATAGGTTGTGGGATCCTACATTGCAGAAGATAGTTATTAATAGAGATGTAACATTTGATGAATCCTCTCTATTAAAATCAGATGTTGAAAGAATTGAACAGGAACAGGTATCGCCAAATCAATGAGTTCAATTATAGGCTATACCTTTCGGTGACAGTCGAAAGGAAGGAGAGGCTTATGGATAAAAATGTGTTGAAGACACAAAGGAAGCCGTTGAAGCTTCTGAACCAGTTCAACAACCAGTCGCTCTAAGAAGGTCTACAAGGGAATGGAAAACTCCCAAAAGGTATGAAGATTCTGCTTCATCTTTTGCTTTGATTATTGAAGATGGGGAACCCTCTTGTTATCAGGAAGCAGTAGATGATACAGATAGAAAAAATGGAAAACAACTATGGAAGAAGAAATGGATTCCTTAGCCAAGAACAATACCTGGGATCTTGTAGAGCTTCCCGAAGGGAGAAGTGTTGTTGGATGCAAATGGGTCTTCAAACTGAAATGGAAAGTTGATGGAAGTATCGAAAGGTATAAGGCGAGATTGGTAGCAAAAGGGTATTCTCAGGGTGAAGGTATAGACTTCATGAGATTTTTTCTCCAGTTGTAAAACTTGTTTCTATTCATACTATGTTGGCACTAAATGCATTACTTAATATTGAGTTAGAACAGTTAGATGTTAAAACAACTTTTTTACATGGTGATTTGAATGAAGAGATATACATGGAACAACTAGAAGGTTTTGTACAAGGTCACAACAGAAGATTAGTTTGCAAGCTCAAGAAATCATTGTATGGTCTAAGGCAGTCTCCCAGACAATGGTACAAGAAGTTTGATTTCTTCATGGTGAGCCAGAACTTTATAAGAAGTGAGTATGATCATTGTGTATACTTCAAAAGTTTCAATGACATATTTATTATCTTAGCTTCGTATGTTGATGATATGCTTATTGCAAGCAAAAGCATGGAAGAGATCAACAGGTTAAAGGCTCAACTCTCTAGGACGTTTGATAT
>APFE030499611.1:103317-150366 GCA_000404065.3 Pinus taeda | reverse complement strand
GGCACGACAGTGGAGTTGGCAGTATTTGACGTCAATGGATCAGAGGTCATGATGACGTGGCAATGAGCAGATGAGAGGTCAAATAGGATCACCCAATCCCACGGAGGCAAGTGAAAAACAAAGTGAGATATCCCCACCCTGACACGAAAGCAGAGAAGTGCCATGTCCAAGAGCGACATACTGCCGACACGACTACAATTACGGTTCCAAAATTTTCTTTTTCCCCCACCATTTCTGGCGAGTACCCCAATTATTTTTAACAAGCTTGATGGGGATAGCATATGCTTGTGGTATAAGTTCGACCTTCGGTCGAATCCATCCTAGTAAAATTTTAACGAGCCCTAGGGAGGAGAAGCTCGTGTCTCGTCATAATGATGAGTCCAATGTCGTCAGAGTTTAACAAGTCTGACACAGGCAAAACTCGGAGTCTTTTTCATATTTAGAGAGTTTGAAAAAGACACGGAAAAGAAAACTCCAGAGGTCCTTTTTCGTAGAGTTGTGTCTCTCAGGCCCGAAAAAGTATAAAATGATGCCCGAAAGAACCGCCCGATCATTGCGACTGAGGAGTACTTTTCATGGATAGTGATTTCGACCTAAAAAAGTAGAAAAGGAATCAAAATCACGTCGTTTCGTAACCATTAACGAGTTTGAAACGACGAAAAACCCGGTGATCTTTTTATATTTTAACGGTCGATAAAAGAACTTAAAACGACCGCCCCTTAGTAACTGTTTAACGAGCCAAGAGGGACAACTCGGCGATCTTTTCCGCTTTAAAAGGTCAGGAAAAGAGCTGAAAGCAGACCATAAGTAACATTTTCTCATGTTTTACCAAGCTTGAAAAAGTTAAAAAGAAGCTCCTTTGAACTCACACATATATATATATATATACATATGATTATGGTTTCTCATTGTGTCTTCATGTGCTTGCTTGTATGATGTGTTATTTACAAATTTCGCAAATGTCTATCTAATACATGATTAGCCAATGCATCAGATAATGTGTTTAATTGTCGTGGAATATGTTGATATGTAATAAACTCAAAATTCCTTTCTAACAATCTTACACGTAAATACAACCTTAAAATATGATGGTCTCTAATGGAATAACGCCTATTGAGCTGGAGGACGACAAGTTGAGAATCCAGGTTTACCACTAATGCCCGAATACCAAGATTAATTGCTTCAGTGAGGAGCTCGATTACGACACAATATTCGACGACATTATTCGTGGTACGACCCAAACAGACACCTTGAAGATCTATCAACTCACCATGAGGATCATAGATCACCCATGCCGCAGAGGATAAGTTACGAGTACTGCGACAGGCACCATCAACGAAACCAATATAAGGTGTATTAGACATCTGGACAAGAAGCGGAAAACACAATAAGCGACAAGCGACGATTGATTCTATAAAAAATTCTAACACACATACACAACACACTTGCTAGAGTACATGTATATAAAAAAAGAAGTGTACTAGCATCACGCATAGTACTTTTTCAAATACAGCCCATTACGAGGCTGCGTGAGAGGATTTCCTTCATAATCTATTAACTCATAGGCTCCTTTGTCCAAAACTTTCTTGACAATATAAGGGCCTAACCACATGGATTCAAGCTTTCCTGGTCCTAACTTTTCGTTTGCCTGAGAATATAGGAGAACTAAGTCTCCCTCATTGAAGGAACGTGGACGAACAGTCTGGTCAAAGTGAGATTTGACCTGCCTCTATTGCGTTTCGATGGCCAGATTAGCTAGGCGACGAGTTTCATCTAGACGCTCCAGATAAAGGAGGCATTCTTCTAATGGGGAAGTGTCAGGAAGCAGCTCGACGACTAATTTTAATGAAGGGATTTCACACTCAATCGGAAGGGTAGCCTCTAGTCCGTAGACTAGTTGAAATGGAGTGAAACCAGTGGCATCCTTCACGGAAGTTCGGTAAGCCCACAAAGCAGGGAACAACATCAAATGCTAGTTGGACTTGTGCACACCAACGGTGCGCTGAAGCATAGTAACCAAGATCTTGTTGATCGCTTCAACTTGGCCATTGGATTGAGGATAGTACGGGGTAGAACTATCGTGCTTTAAGCCCAACTGGGTTGTCAGTTCTGTCATCATATGATTCCGGAAATGCTTTCCGTGATCAGTGACGATGGCTTGAGGGACGCCAAATCGCGAAATAACATGATTAAACAAAAATTGCGCCGCTGTGTGACCATCCTCATTGAGTGTAGGCATCGCCTCTGCCCATTTAGTAAAATAATCAACGGAGACAATGATGTACCCATGCCCCCCGGCCGAGCGAGGGTTACAGGTGACATAATCAATGCCCCATTTAGCAAAAGGGTCGACGGTAACAACAGGGTGCAAAGGAGCAGTGGGTGCCCGCATCTTCCGTTGGAAAATTTGGCACTCGTGACAGGAACGGACTGCAAGAATGCAATCCTTGAAGATGGAAGGCCAAAAGTAGCCAGCACGGAGAATTTTCTGAGCAGTAGCATAGCCAGACATATGACCACCACAAGCACCTGAGTGGCAGTCATTCAGGACTCTCTCAGCTTCCTCGTGAGTAAGACAACGGCGGAGAATAGAGTCGGCGCCGAGGCGATATAAAGTATCCCCAATGATCCGATATGGTTGGGATTGATGCCGAATCCTTCGTCAAGCGTCTTAAGAAGTGCCCGGGCGGAAGGAGGACGTTTGCAAATACGTGAGAATGTCACCATATCAGGGGTCGAGGGCGCTGATGAGAAACAAGGTCTCATCCGGGATGTGATCTTCCGTGTGAGATGGCGAAGAAGAAGATGGCAAAGAGCAAATTAACTCAGTGAAAACCAGTGATTTCTTAGGCTTGTAAACGAACTCCAAGTCAAACTCTTGGAGGATGATAATCCACTTAGAGTATTTTCCCCCCAGCAACTGACGTGACAAGATATAGGTCATGGGGTTGCAATCAGAAATCACTGTAGTAGTGCGCAGCAGAATATAGTGGCGGAAACGTTGGACAACGCAAACAGCGGCTAACGCCAACTTCTCGACATGTGCATATCGAGTTTCCGTATCAAGGAGGTTTCGACTGAGATAATAAATGACATACTCAGTGTCATCGTCGTCAGTTTGGACGAGAACCATACCAATAGTCGTGTCAGCAGCAGCTAAATATAGGATGTAGTCACGATGATAATTTGGAGGGCGAAGCAATGGAGCAGAGACAAGGAGACCCTTGAGACGCTCAAAAGATTCTTGAGCCACCACATCCCAATGAAAAGGGACATCCTTTTTAAGTAGTCACGTAAAGCCTTTAGCCACTTCGGCGTAGTTCGGGACAAAACGACGTAAAAAGTTCGCTTTTCCTTGCAGACTTTGCAGTTGGTGTAAGGTAGCAGGGGGAGGGAGATTCACTATAGCTTGGAATTTGAGGGGATCCAGGCGGATGCCCTCTTGGGAGACGACAAATCCGAGAAGTCGACCCGTTTCTACGCAGAAGACACACTTATGAGGATTAAGCCTGATGTTGTAGTGTCGACAACGAAGAAAAATTTCACGAAGATGAGCAGGGTGGTCTTTACGCTTAGCCGAATGAGCTGGAAGATCATCCAGATAAGGCTGTACAATGTGTCCGATGTCATGAAAAGCATAATACATTGCACGTTGGAATGTAGCCCCGGCATTTTTGAGACCGAAAGGGAGCTTCTTGTAAGCAAAGGTACCCCACGGACAGATAAAAGCAGTTTTGTGTTGATCAGCAGGAGCAATATTGATCTGGTTATAACCAGAAAAGCCGTCCATGAAAGAGTACATTTCGCTTCCCGCACACTCGTCAATAATTTGATCAATGAATGGAGTGGGGAAATTATCTTTTGGACAGGCCCGATTGATATCACGATAATCAACACAGACATGGATAGTTCCCTATTTTTTAGTGACAGGTACAATATTGGAAACCCAATCTGTGAGCGGGATAGGATAAATGAAACCAGCTTTAAGAAGTTTTTCTACTTCAGCCTTGATCGCTGTAGCCTTTCGAGGGTGTACTTGACGTAAACGTTGGCGAACAGGCTTAGCACCGGGGTACGTAATGATGTCGTGCACCACTATGCTAGGATCAATGCTGGGCATTTCTTCATAAGACCAAGCAAAAACATCGCGAAATTCGCGAAAAAGTTTCGAGTAAAGTTGAATCTCCTCTGGAGTACAAGTGACTCCGATATGAACATGTTTGACAATCCCAGGTTTGATAGAGATGTCGATGGGTTGGGTTTGCATGATGTTCGCCATATTACCTTCAGAAGAAGTGTGGTAAACGTGAACAGGTGACTGAAGGAATCGGAATGGGGAACAAGGAGCAAACCGTTGAATAGCAGTTGGCTCATCTTGAGGGACAGAGAGCAACGAGGAACGATGATGGGTATCGTGCCAAGGAGTTCCTCAAGGGACATGGTCTCTATAATGGCTTCATTGGAAGAGAATATTTCGTGTAAAGGATCCGAAGAAGCTTGAGCTACAATCCCTAGAGATGGAGCGAGTGTGTGAAAAATTTTGCTCGAAAGAGCAAGTTCAGAAGCCGATGCAGCTACAATTTCAACATAGTTGAGTTCGGCTGGACTCAACGGCATCCTGTCGCCCCATGAATCTACTTGGTCGATGGGAGGAACAACCCATGGATCGAGACAAGTAGAGATCATATTGACGGAAGCAACATTGGGAGGTGAGGCTGGAAAAATGCCCATAAGGGCAGGATCTTTAAAAAGTCCGTGACCGAGACTCTCAAAGGATTTGGTGGTATGCTCCACGAAAGGAATAGTTCCTTCTGAAGAGGAAGCGAAAAAATTCAGCTGGTCGACCGTAATAATCTTCCCTTGGTGAGGGAAGCGAATGATACGAAAGTAGGATGAAGCAACGGCTTGCATCGCGTAAATCCAGCTGCGTCCGAGAAGGAGGTTGTACGTTAGAGTAGCGTCAACGATTCAACTCCTCTCGACCGTTTTTTCTCCAAAGGAATGGTTAACGTGGAGAATACCTAAGGCGTGGGCTCTTCCATCGAAAGCTTCCAAGGTTGTGGGAGCTGACTCATTGTTGGAGACCAATAGGTTCCAACAGGCAAGACTGATGCAAGTGAAGCACCTTCATCAATGCTGTGCATGAATGTTTTCTTTTCATAACACCTGTATGAGAAAGGCGATTTGGGGAGGCAGTCTCTGAGTATGGCGGTCTAAATCGAACGTAATCAAATCCGAATCTGCCGGATCTATGCCGTCGATGCGGATAGAAAGGACTTCCTCTGAGAGGGGCAGCTCTGGAGAACTTCTAAAGCAGACATAACCGACGGAGTCTGGGCTAAATCCTCAACGATATTATAGTGCTGAGCAGCACGAGCATTTGGGTTGTAAGAAGATTTCCGGAGTACTCCCTTTGGAGGGGGTCGAACAGGTACTTCAGCACTAGGTCTCTCGATGTGGAGAGGGCTTGAACTGAATGGAGGAGCACTAGGGGTGACCTCAGGCTCCTTGCCAGCAGATGGATAATCTTTTGTTCGAGTACTGATGTTAATAGGGACCGTACTCGCCATAAACACTTGGGAACCGAAGGAAGAGGGAGGTTGAGAGGGGTCAGCGACCATTTGGGTCTACTGTGAAGGAAAGGGTTCTTTAAGCACCACAGGAACCCCAGGAGTGCCTTTTAACAAACGACTAACTTCAGACCACCGAGGGTAGTCCTTGGTATAGTGATCCTCATCACAGATAAAACAAGGATACTTGGGTTTGCGTTTGGCACTCTCCTCAGATTGAGGTTTAGGTTGATCCTGCTTAGGTTGTTCCGACTTGTTTTTCCCTTTCTCTTTCTTCTTTGATTTCGAGGTTTTGTCAGTCTTGGTTGACTGAACGGCATTAACCTCGAAGGTAGATTTAGAAGGAGGTGTAACCTGGGAAGTGTTTTCATTTGGAGCATTTGATTTCTGCTTCCCAGGGTTTGCGGGATTTTTCTTGGAAGATGAACTCACAGACCTGATAATGCCGTCAACTGAAGGTGTTGGCGGGGCTTTGGATGTGCCAGGTCTAGGGGCATCAGGCAAATAATCATATAATGTACCTGACTGAGAGTAAACTAAGTCAAGGTATTGAGCACGCGCGATAGCTTGCTCTTCAGTAACGCACGCTCCCATTGCAATATCCCGAGCTATTGGAGGCACGAATGAAGTCGTGAACCAATCCGTGAGAAGCTGGTCGGGAATCGAAAATTTAATCATACGTCTACATCATCTCCATTCATGGATATGATCAGAGATGTGCGTAGCAGTTGATTGTCATAAGGACGTAAGGAGGTGTGCGCCCATCTCATATCGAATGGGCAGCTGAAAATGTGTAAGGAATGCCATAGCCAATGAGTTGAAATCCTGAAAGGATCCGCGATTTAGCTCAATATACCATTTAGCGGCAGAGCCAATGAGAGTCCTTTGAAAAAGGTGAAGCCGAATCGAATCATCAAGCCATGAATTAGATGAGCACCATAGATGATATGTCATGACGTGAGCTTCCGGATCTTCATTAGATTTGCCATCAAATTTCGGGCAATCACCAGGAATCTTGGTGGGAACCGGAGGCCAATAAGGATTATGAAGGATAGGGTCATTTGTCAATTTAGACACATCTGGTAATTCGAGAGTCGCCAAAAATGGTAATTGAGGATTAAATGACATCTGAGGCTGCTGGAATGATGGAACACCCGGGTTCCAACCAGGTGGTGGTGGCCCCCAAGGACCTTGCCCTGATGGATTTGCCCCCATAGTATGCTGGGCATAGGGGTTAGCGTTCTGCCCCACAACATATGGGTTACCAAACGATGCTGTAGAAGTAGCATGTGGCTGTTGGTAATTTTGGTAAGGAGCAAACAGAGGTTGGCTTTGAGGTTGCTGATAACCGTAATGTGGTGGGACCCCAAACTGAGTTTGAGACCCCGACTGAGTTTGATAAAACATTTGAGATTGACCTCCAGCCTGCATTTGAGAACTAGACGGATTTTGGGATCCAACCTAGGTCCAGGTGCCAGGTTGAGCAGCACCAGTAGATGGATAACCTTGGGCTATCTGAGTGAAGGGATAACCTTGCTGGTATTGAGGTTGGCCCACCTGTTGATACTGAGTTTGGCCTACCTGTTGATGCTGAGGTTGGCCTCCCTGCTGATACTGAGGTTGGCTTCCCTGTTGATACTGAGGTTGACCTCCCTGCTGATGTGCAGCAGAGGGTTGTCCTCCCATACCAGATGGTTGGGTTTGAGGATGACCAGTTTGTCCAGAAGACTGAGTATACTGGACAGTTGGTTGACCAATTGTTTGGGTAGCTTGGCCCGAAACTTGGGTATACTGGACGTTAGGTTGTTTCGGATTAACAAACGATTGATCAGTTTGTCCAGTATGGGAACCTTGTTGGAGACCAGGTTGAGCTTGTTGAATGGAAGGGTGACCTGGGTTACCAGCAGGTTGGGTATGAGGAGTAAAAAAGGGACCACTAGAAGCAAAAGGATTCCCTTGGAAGGAATAGCCTTGTGGATTTTGCTGGTGTGGTTTATCAGGCTCAGCATATGACGCTTGACCACCATGATAAGAGGTAGAACCCCAATCTATGGATAGAGGGACCAAAATCTCTCCGACTGATAGCTAACCTGCCCCAGTATCAAAGGGTGGTAGATACTGATCATACTGCCCCCCAAGTGATACATTAGATGTAGGATCAAAGCCTGCAAATAAAGAGGACGAAGGTCGGCTAAAAATAGGTGTTGAAGAAGCCATAGATATAATTGGAGGGGTTGTCACCGAAGTAACAATTGTACTGCGAGGTGGTGGAGTCGATGGCTCTATATTGGAAAAGACGGGTGGTGACCAAATAGAGGTCGGAAAAGGAGATGATATAAAATCACGCAATGCTCTATAACCAAGTGGCAGTCCCCCGGTAGAAATGCTCCTACTAATATGTGCAGACTCCATTGTGCTAGGGATTTCGTCCCCTGGCATGCCATATTCGTCAGTAGTAGTAGGTGATGGATTTTCCATGTCGGAAGGAAAAGGTTTCCGAGGAGAAGTATATTCCCAAAAAGGGATACCGTTCTGAGAAGGTTCCCAATTGGGGTTCGTATAAAACTGATAGTCCTCGTCGCCTAGAGCACGAGAGCTGATCGGTTGTATGCTTGGAATGATAGGGAAAATTTGACTAACAACCGGACCCTCGGAAGACGAGATTGGTAGTTCCGCCAGGATGAAACTTCACAAGATCCTAGGGGAACTAGCGAAACCAGTCCCTACACAGACTAACACAAACAGAATTAACCGGGTTGTGTGATCGTGGCCAGATAAATTTTAAGACACTTGACTTGACCTTTTCATCTTTAAAGAGTCGAGAAAAGGACGAAAAGATGACTCTAGTCTCCTTCGATTGTTTAATGAGCACGAAGTGACAAGCTGCTCACTTACACCTTTTCTTTTAGAGAGTCTGAAAAGGATGAAAAGCTGACTACTCTAGAAATCTAGGTAAAAGGGTTTGCCAAACAATCCGTAAAACTGCTATATACACCTTAGCGATCAGAAGAACACCAAGGACTTTATGTACGGCAGTCAATCTTCCTGAATGCTGTGTTCAGTGCATTACGGTTTGTAGGGCGGCCGACTCAACTTCCTATGGATCAAAGGTTGCAAGCCTATAGGGGTCTCCCAATATATACTCGACGGTACGTGGGAGCACAATCCGTACTGGCACCCACCGTTTCACCGTGGAGGAATCACCCAACCACTCAACGATAAACTACCAGGTTTAATGACGCCGGAACACGTCTCTAACCTAGACGTCTAGAATGTGAGCGTTAAGTTTCAATGCGTTGTTAGGTGCATTGAATTCATTTTATGGTTTATCTTTGATTAGGTCTCAGTTTCCGGTCTTACCGTATGTGGTCTCTTGAAATTTCCTAAATGCAACTATATGCGAAAATTGTATCGTTTCGTTGAATGAATTCTAGCCACAGAAGAGTTGAGAGTTTCATACAAACAAAACAATCACAAAAATCCAAATGCAGCTAATAACAAGAAAGGAAAATCTTTTTTCTTTTTCTTTTTTAAAAGCAAAAATTAACACAAAATGCTAATTAATGAAAAGCAAAAATCTCTTTTTCTTTTCTTTAAAAATAGTATGATGCACTTAACGGATTTCAAGAGATATGCACAAAACAGACAATTCATTCAAAGGAATTTAAAACCAGATCTGAAACATGAAAAATGACCCACCAAAGCAAAGAAAACACCAAGATCTTCAAAGAACTATGTAATCTAAGTCCCAATGAAGTCAGGCGAGAAATAAACAAGCTAAAAGTGAGGTACTTGCAGCATATAATGCAAAACTCGTACAACTACCAGAAGAATGTGGAAATCAATCAATAAATCGACTGAATCAACAAACCATAAATCCGACAGGAGGCTTGATAAGTAAAACCATAAAGGCTAAGATATAAAATCGATGGACAAAGGTGAACAACTGAAGGATGGAAAGAAAAACCAGTCAGATAACAGTCCCACAAATTTCCAGGAGGTGTAAAAGAAGCAAAAAGACACAGATCCAAGCTTAAAAGACTGACAAACAAGCCAATTTAGAAAATTAGCCAGTCTGGCGCGACTATCAGGCTGCAACTCGCGCTAAACAGAGATTGGCGTGAGTTGTCTAAGAGAAACAAGCGCCAATCAACGCGACTGTCTGAAGAAAAAACGCGCTAATGAAGTTTTCCAGGTAAAAAGACAAAACAGATAGATCTAGGCTTGGTTTACAGTGTCTAAAAAGGACAGCAAGCAAAAAATAACAAGAACTTCAACCCAGAAAGCTATTTAGACCAATAAACAAGAGAAAAATTGATATGCAAGGCAAGGTTGAAATTGTTCAGTTTGTAAACTGAACCGGAGATCGACTGAAGTGGCGTTGATCTACTTCACTTCTGCATAGCAGGAGTGTTTTGAAGGCTACCTGGCCGCTCTTCAGACTCCGTCTACAATTTACAAATCAAACAATACAAAAACAAACAACAAGCTTCTCCCCAGTGGAGTTGCCAAATTGTTGAACTGGTAAATCCCCTCTGCGGACAGAGGCGATCCCACTAGCCCAACACGGGTCTAGCAACAATCACACCATGCTACACACAGGTTCCTAATTGCATAAATTAGAGATCGATCATGATGATCTACCTGGAATCCAACGCTAGTAGTTGTAGAAGAAACGTCGCTCCCGTCCCTTTGCTTTGGCTGGTCACAATCCTTACGCTCCACGTAAACGGACACCTGCACAAGCAAAGAACAATACAAACACAAGCGTAAAATCCAATATATGCAATTATATATCGGTCAGACAAGATATAACTCAAATATCATCAGAAGACACATGAGTGGAACCATAACGATAGTCGTTCATTAATCAATAAAAGAAGAGAAAGATTACAACCAAAGAGGCTTGACGTTGAACCTCCTCTGACTGGGTCAGCAGCTAAATACGCCTTGCAAAGTGACCTCTTCTCTCTCAATATTTTGGCAGCATAACTCCTCTATAGCTCTCAATTCTCACTATCAATCCAGCATAAACTTGGCACTCACAATAGCTCTAGCAAAACTAGTTGGTTTAATGCAGGGTGACAGTAATTTATAGATGGAGGAGGAGGAAGTATGCATTGTATCCGGACACCTACTGAAGATTTGGCATTGTCCCAGAATAGCCACTGAACTGGGTTTTCATGGATAAAAAGACGACACTCGACCACTTCCATGGGATTTTTCCCCAAAGAACTGCATGAGCAATGGAGGAAAAAACACTTCAGTGTGCGCTGGCCAAAAATCATGACCAATTTTGGGTGGCGCGGGCTTTGTTCTGTGACAGAGCGTCCATGGGCGCGCCCTCTTTGGAGGAACTGAGCCATTGGCGCGGGTAAGACACTATGGACCCGCGCTAATGGAAAAAAGGCACTTTTTAGGGCTAATCTGCAAAAGGTGTCTTCAGGGACTTTGAAGTTCATACTCAGGAGAATCCAATGCATGGGTTTTCAAGTTGTGTCACTGGTCACAGGTCCATAAATGCGTCCTCCAATGTGCAAAAGCAAGGGTAACAGGGACGGTGACCAACGGTGACAAATTATTGCGTAACATAAGGTATCATTTTCTGAGGCATGTGATCGGTGGCAGAAAAGTAGCTCTTCAAAAGGTCCATACACGAGAGGATTGTGCAGACATATTCACAAAGCCAGTTACAGTAGAGAAGCTGCGGTGGTGTTTAGCTTCTCCTGGCTTGCAGAAAAGATGATGAATGGGCATGGGCAAGGGATTAGGGAAATTGTTGTCAAGGTTGAGTTTGTTAGTTTGACAATGAATTATGTAATTTTGGGTAAAATGTAAATAGTTAGTTTTATACCGAAATAGTAGTTATGTAACGGAGGCGGCTGGTATAAAACTAGTGAATGCCCGAGAAATGTAATCGTGGAGAATCATTGTTGAATTAATAAATTCCAATCTCTTGCCCCGTCGATGTTTCCTTGACTCTCTGTCGAGGTTTTACCACGTAAATCCTGTGTGTCTATTTGTGTGTTTGGTTTCCAGTTAGTTATGTTGTTTTCTTGGTCAATATATAACTAAATGTGTATAATTCTTTTCTATTATTTCTCCTATTCGACCAACAGAGGAAAGATTGTGTGTTTCTTTGGATCACGTGGAACTTTACTTTATTCAGACGAAGTGCATATGCTAAAGCCAAGATAAAGCCATGGACTGCATATATGTGATTAATTAATTTATTATTTCAACTAAAATATTTACTTACATTAAATCTGATAAGGGGCCAAACACATTTTTGGATAAATTTAATATTTATATAAAAGTAGCAAAATATTTTTATTCTCACTTGATCAAAGTTTCATATCCCTCAATAGTTGTGTTTAGAGACATAATATCACATAATTCCCATAAAAGTGTTTCATTCATAAGCCATTTATAATGTATGTTGCAGCGTATCGACTAAACAGAAAAGAAATAAACATTTTCCCTACCAGGGAAGGGTACAAAGACTTGAGAGAAAACAAAGAGGGCCTTTAGAGATTTGTACTTCAAAAGTTGTGGGGCACAGAATATGACCTTGGAGCTTCTACATGCTTTATGGAATATTGAACTCGGGCCTCTGACTGCATTTCATATGTGTATTTTGGATTCTCCCTTAAGAAATAGCTCTTTAAATTCAGAAACTGTAATTTATTTCCAATAAAAGCTATAGATTACGTGCGTTATCAAGTATAATATCCACTCACGCATTCTAGATGCGTGAGAGAAGGTCTGAGGTCAGTCAGCCAAATACTCAGCGAACTTTGTAAACCGCAATACGTGTTTTGGTCGCTATTTCTTTGGAGATTCCGTGCGCGTACTCCATCATGTTAATGAAATATTCTGCAGCGATGGAGGCAATATGGGTCATGTCCTTGTGAATTCTGCACTGAACGGATTTCCACTATTTAGTTGGTCAGCTCCTTGTGAATTCTGCACTGAACGGATTTCTATTATTCTGCGCCAAACGTGACTTCATAATATTTGTAGAAACACCATACTCCCACCAATACAATCACATCAATACGCGTAATAATAACACCTCATTACTTACATAAATATACTCTCTTTCTCATTGAAAATTTAATAATTTTCCAATATTTTATTTTTGACAGTTCTACATGCGTAAAGACTTCAAATAATTTCACTATATAACCTTTAAAATTTAAGATTTCTATGGAATTTAGCGACTTGAACTTATAGACTTCCCTTTTTTTGAATTTCTTTTATTTATTTCCCAAAATTTAAATAAAGTTAAAACCTTTAAAATTTAAGATTTCTATGGAATTTAGCGACTTGAACTTATAGACTTCCCTTTTTTTGAATTTCTTTTATTTATTTCCCAAAATTTAAATAAGATAGATATAAATGTATTTAATAACTTAAGTTAATATTTTAATATGAAAGCAATGAAAGTTTAATAGTGAAAATTGTTTGAAAATTATTCATAAGAATTAATATCTTCCTCTAACGCATAAGAAGGAACCTCAAATATTATATTTATTAAAAAAAAAATCTCATAATCTTAAAATTTTTTAAAATATTAAAAATTCTAAAAGATATTATATGGAAAAGGAGCAAAGAAATAAATAAATATTTTTTCAAATATATTTTAGAGAAAAATATATAAAAATTTATTATAATATACAAATTATAGTTGCAGTTGGACTTGGAAAATTTGACCCCATTTTTGCATTGGCGATCAATAATCCAATGTTATAGCCTCATTAATGCGAGGAGGCGGTATATGCCACTCGTTAGATTTATCCAAGTACATTATTGAACGGGTGGCATATACTGCCCCCATACATTAATGGTGCTATAGAATTGGATTTATTGGTTGCCTCTTGCATTTACCTTTCTAGTGCTTGGGAATGGGGCCCATGTTGTGATCGTTGAAGCTCCGTCATTCTATCCAAATGTCAGAATCAATCACATCGATCACTACATCGGAGTCGTAGTCGGATTCAACCCACAAGTGGCTTTTGTTGGGTCTCTCAAGGCCGAGGAAGTATGGAGATCACATCATGTGTAGTTGGAGTACATTATCTAGAAAATGGTGAGAACTCCTGGTGCTCTTTGCATCTCCTCAGCTTCATGCTCCCTTAGCCTTGGGAGGAATCCTTGGAAAATAGTGTTATAAACATGAAACAACAATGTATTGTGATATCACATATCCATAAAAGAGCCCGATTTCATTTTGACAATGGCCTTCAGAAAAGTAACAATTAATGTGTACCACTACTCATGGGTGAGAAAGACCGTTGGTTTTGAATTATTGTCAACTGAAACCATGAATGTATTTTGTCCATCTTTGGCACATCCATCCAACAAAAATCGACATAAACATAACACTGATAACAACAACGACATTGGCATTGTTGATTTTCTAAGGATATCTAGAGAAACCATTGTGGCATTCTATTTCACTGCCAATTCCACTCAGTTTATAGAACAAGATCCTTGAAACATAATAAAAAATAGCTATAGAGTTATAAGCTAGAGCACTACCTTCTCAATCAATCTAGACATTGTAATAACCTAGAGCATTGCCTTCTCAAACAAAATAGACATTGTAAATCAATCCACTAACCTGTCAAATGTTGTCAATCTCATCTTGTCAAGCCCAAGATGTAAGTAGTTCATCCTTCTGACCTTGTATCTCTTTCCCCGTCTCTTTAGACTTGTATGAATGCAAATATCTTATTATTGCAATGTATATAAGTGAATAAGTTGATATACATATTACCTCCACATCTTAATTCTAAATAATCAAATATGGTTTGAATGCAAAAGTATTCAAAAATAACATGCAAAAATCGACAATCGTTCAACTACAACCAATGATACTGTAGAGGAACTAATGACACATATGAGAATAATTTTTACAACAATTGGAATAATATTGTGCGTCTTATTTTATCTCATCAACAACTTTGACAATGACGCAAAATAACACAAAATCCATAGTAATACTTTGTCACACGCATCTTTCACAAATAAAACAAGAATTATAATAATAAATATATCATTGGCTAGTCACAAACACGATTTCTCAAAATAGGGTGAAAAATTAGCATGTGAAAATTGTGAAAATATTGATTATTATTTTGAAATTCTATATTTAAAATTAAACAGGGTGTAAGATTTAAAGTTGTTGTTGTTGTTGTTTTTTTTTTTTTTTTTTTTTTTATATATATTATTATTAATTATTATTTTTATTACAAATTTTGTGTGCATGTAAAGTTTTAGTAAAAAAGAGTATTTGTTTGTCATTATTGTTTTGAATGTAATTAAATTTATTTAGCTATTTGTATTTTACGAACAAAAAATTATGATGATTTTTGTTATTAAATTTTTATTTTTTTTAATTATGTGGTTGATTTCAAATTCTAAAATTTATTTATGACCTTGTTTTTGGCTCTATTCTTGGGGAAATGATCTTCCCAAATTTTATATTCCTTAGGTGTGTATTTGCACCTTTTGGGACAATTGCTAGTATATAATAATCATTTCATTATTTAAAATGCAAAATAGCAATGTGGTAGCTATTTTGTGAAACACAAAATATACATGTTGTAACAAGATGATTGTAATGTGAATGAATCGATGTTATATATAATATTTGTAACGGAAACGAACCAATGTATATATAATAATTATTTCGTTGTCTGAAACACAAAATATATCTATTGTAAAAAATTGATTGTAATGAGAACGGATCAGTGTTATATATAACTAGCACAACCACATTAATAAATGTGGTTGATATACACCAAAAGTGTATAATACTACTACTACTATAATAATAATAATCATAATAAATAATATTTTATTATATTAAAAAAAGATTAATTTGGTATATATATATATATATATATATTTATATACTATATATAGTATATATATTTTGTGAGTATTATTATTTAATGTTTAAAATTATAACTTTAGTTATATAATAATATATTAATTGATAATAGTAGTAATTGAATAATACTTACAATTATAAAAATAAATAATTATTTTGTAATAAAAATAACTATTTTAGTAATTGTGGTTGATATACATCAAGCCTTAATAAATAATAGTTATATTAATTAATTTATTAAGATAATAATAATATTATATTACTAAATAATAACAAATCAAAACTAAAATTAAACTGATATATATATTATATTTTTATTTTAATATATAATAATAATAACAATAAAATTATTATTTATTAAAACTATAAATATTATTTTTTATAAATGTAAAAAGAACCACATAAGTAAATGACGTTTAGTTCGTAGCTGTCACTTAATTATGCAATATTATAAACCATTAATATAAAACCAATATTATAAGCCATAGTTATAGAAACTTATATTATAAACCTTAATATTAAAATATAATATATCAATTATGTAATAAGAAAATTATATTAATAAATATTTATTTAAATATCAACATATTATTATATGTTAATTAATATTAAACCTAATGGATTTATACTATAAAACATAGGGAGTAATATTACAAATCCAAAGGAATAATATTAAACACAAGGAATAATTATTATAAGCCCTTCAAATTAATATTATAAAACTAAGGGAATATTGATACTACAAACCAAAGGGAATAATATTAAACCCTATGAATATGGACCCTCAAATAAACTAGAGACAATCCTTGTGACAATGTGACATTGGACCATGCTTGACCATGCTTGACCATGATAGATTTTCAAATTGGGATAATCTTTGTCACAATGTGACATTGGACAATGGTTGGCCATGGTTGATTCTCATATTGAGACAATATTTGTCACAATCCGATGTTGGACCATGCTTGAACATGATTGAATTTATAAAAAATCATTGACTGTGATTCACCATGGTTGACCATGATTAATATTATAAACTGAAGAGAATAATAAACCCTACGGATTAATACTAAAAACCCAAAGGATTATAAACCTAAGGGAATAATATTAAACCATAGGAATACGAACCCCTAGATTAATAAACCTAAGGGATTGATATTAGAAACCAAGGTGAATAATAAGACCAAGGGATAAAAATATAGACCCAAGGTATATAAACCCTGAGATAAATATTATAAACCCTAAAATAAACATGGTTGACCATGGTAGATTTCCATATTGAGACAATCCTTGTCACAATGCGACATTGGACCATGCTTGACGATGAGGGATTTTCATAGTGAAACAATCTTTGTCACAATGTGATGTTGGACCATGGTTGATTTTAATATTGCTAACATGGTTGACCATGGTTGGATATGATTGACCATTGTTGACCATGATTGATATTATAAACCCAAGGGCATAATAAACCTAAGGGATTGACATTATAAACCCAAGGGATTAAAACTAAAACCCTAATGGATTATGAACCCAAGGGAATAATATTAAACTAAATGGACTAATATTATAAACCCAAGGTATGTAAAGCCTAATATTAATATTATAAATAATAAAATAAACAGGTTGACCATGGTTGATCATGGTTGATTTTCATATCAATACAATCTTTGTCACAATGTCATGTTTCACCATGGGTGACCATGGTTGATTTCCATATGGAGACAATCCTTGTCACAATCCGACGTTGGACCATGGTTGACCATGATTAATTTCCATATTGAGACAACCTTTGTCACAATGTGACATTGGACCATGGTTTACCATAATTGATTTTCATATTAAGACAATGTTTGTCACAATGCGACATTTGACCATGGTTGACATTGGTTGGCTATGATTGACCATGGTTGACCACGAGTGATATTATAAACCAAGGGATTGATATTATGAACCCAATGGATTAATTCTAAAACCCCTTGGGATTATGAACCCAAGGGAATAATATTAAACCCAATGGACTAAAATTATAAAGCCAAGGTATATAAACCATAAAAAAATAAACCCTAAGGGAATAATATTAAACTCTACGAATATGAACCCTTAGATCAATACACCTAATGGATTGATATTATAAACCCAAGGGAATAATAAACCAAAGGGATAAAATTTATAAACCCAAGGTATATAAACCCTAAGATAAATATTAAAAACCTTAAAATAAACATGGTTGACCATGATTGATTTCCATATTGAGACAATTCTTTTTAGAATGCGACATTGGACCATTGTTGACCATGATTGATTTTCATATCAAGACAATATTTCTCACCCAAGGGACAAAGATAATCAACCCAAAGGGATTAATTCTAAAACCCCAGGGGATTATGAACCCAGGGGAATACTATTAAATATAACAGACAAATATTATAAACCCAATGTATGTAAAACCTAAAATAAATATTATAAACAATAAAAAAACATGGTTGACGATGGTCAATTTTCATATTGAGACAATTCTTGTCACAATGTGACATTGGACCATGCTTGAGCATGATTGAGTTTATAAAACATCATTGACCATGATTGACCAAGATCGACATTAAAAACCCAAGAGTATAATAAATTGTAGGGATTAATACTAAAAACCCAATAACCTAAGGGAATAATATTAATCCCTAGGAGTATGAACCACTAGATTAATAAGCCTAATAGATTGATATTATAAACCGTAGCGAATAATAAACCCAAGGGATAAAATTTATAAACCTAAGGTATATTAACCCTATTATAAATATTATAAACCCTAAAATAAACATGGTTGATTTCCATATAGAGACAATCCTTGTCACAATGCAATATTAGACCATGGTTGACCATGATTGGTTTTCATATGGATATAATATTTGTCACAATGCGACGTTGGGCCAAGGTTGATTATCATATTGAGACAATCTTTGTCAAAATGTGACATTTGGGCATGGTTGACCATGATTGTATTATAAATCAAAGGGATTGATATTATAAATCCAAGGGAATTATAAACCCAAGAGATTAATACTAAAACCCTAAGGGCTTATGAACTTAAGGGAATAATATTAAACTGAAGGGACTAATATTATAAACCCAAGATATGTAAACCCTGAGATTAATATTATAAACACTAAAATACACATTGTTGACCATGGTTGATTTTCATATGGAGACAATCCTTGTCACAGTGCGATGTTGGACCATGGT
Source organism: Pinus taeda (assembly GCA_000404065.3). Taxonomy (NCBI): domain Eukaryota; kingdom Viridiplantae; phylum Streptophyta; class Pinopsida; order Pinales; family Pinaceae; genus Pinus; species Pinus taeda. The sequence continues at coordinate 131,655 of APFE030499611.1, read as the reverse complement.
TAACCATGACTGATTTTCATGTCAAAACAATATTTGTAACAATGTGACATTTGACCATGGTTGACCTTGTTTGATTTTATAAAACATGGTTGACCATGGTTCACGAAGGTTAACCATGTTTGAAAATGGTTGACCATGATTATCATATTGAGACAATCTTTGCCATAATGTGACATTGGACAATGGTTGAGAAAATGATTGATTTTGATATTGAGAAAATCTTTGTCACAATGCGACATAGGGATTATGAACCTAAGGGAATAATATTAAACCTAAGAGACTAATATTATAAACCCCAAGTATGAAACCTTAAGATAAATACTATAAGTTAAACATGGTTAACCATTGTCCCATGGTTGATTTCCATATTGAGACAATCCTTATCAAAATGCAATGTTGGACCATTGTTGACCATGATTGATTTTCATATCGAAACAATCTTTGTCACAATGCAACATTCAACCATGGTTGATTTTCATAATGAGACAATATTTGTTGCAATGCGACATTTGACCATAGTTGACCTTGGTTGGCTATGAATGACCATGGTTGGTATTATAAACCCAAGGGATTGATATTATAAAACCAAGGGATTAATACTAAAACCCTTTAGGATTATGAACCCAAGGGAAAAATATTAAACCAAAAGCACTAAAATTATAAAGCCAAGGCATATAAACCATGGTTGACCATCGTTGGGCCATGGTTGACCATGAATTATTTTCATATCAAGACAATCTTTTTCACAACACGACATTGAACCATTGTTGGCCATGGTTGATTTTGATATTGATACAATCTTTGCAAAAATGCATCATTCGACTATGGTTGACCATGGATGGCTATAATTGACCATGATTGATATTATAAACCCAAGGGAATGATACTAAAATCCCAACGGCTTATGAACCTAAGGGATTAATATTAAACCCAATGGAATAATATTATAAACCAATGGCATATAAACCCTAAAATAAATATTATAAACAATAAAACACAACATGGTTGACGACGGTAGATTTTCATATCAAGTGATGTTTGGTCAAGCATAGACTTCATTATCACTGAAACAAATGACCTCAAGTTACTTCAAACATACAATGTCACTCAACATTGACTTCATCTAGTGGAGGGTATAATAAAATTTCCAATTTATATTCGTTAAAATTTATATGTATTTGATGCAAGCAATTGTTACATTGAACTAAGAATGTTATGTGTGAACTTATGTTAAATATGATGGTGTTTTATATTTAATTAGTTTTATGTAATCATTGCAAATAAATGCCACATTAAACAAGAAGCGTTATGTATTATATTAATAATTGTTAAATTATCGAAATATCTAATGTTATTATTATAATGTTAACATTATTATATTAAAATGATCTAAGTCTATCTGTAAAATCGATACTACTTTGATCTAATATTTTCTTTAAATTATAATATGGAATTGATGATCTGTGCCCTGGCCATAAGAGTAATCATTTTATTAAATTATAATATGGAATTGATGATCTGTTCCCAGCCATGAGAGTAATAATTTTATTGTATATTTAACTCTTTATTATGTAAATTTCATTTCAATCCTAACATGTCATCAAAACAACATATTGATATATTTTTCTATGGGAATATAAGATCTTCCATTCAAAACTCATGTAAATTCTCATTCCAATCATAGTGTATGATAAAAAAAAAAGTGTTTATGTAGTTTTCAATGGAAATAGAACCTCTGCCATTCAAACTCTATACATTACACTCTTACACTTTAGTGGAGGTCTTAATTTATGACCCAACACTGTCACGAGAGACTTTGAGTAAGCTTACAATTCCGTTGTCTTTGTGTTTTGAGGGATTTCATGAAACTGTTATCCTTCTGTATGTCGAATCATAATTAACCTTATTGAGAGTTTGATTAACATCAATATTTGTAAATTAAAATAAGTTAGGAAATACTAACGAAATTCTCTTAATTTCCAATCACCAAAATTTCCATGCAACTTTGTTTTTTCACATTGTAATGTTACAAGCGATGAAACAGATTTAAAGATTAAACAAAATTTAAAACTTTTATGTAGAGACAAATGAGCGTTAAGGTTTACACTGTTTCCTACGTTGCAAAATATGTCTCCGCGGAGCATCTGCTCGCCAGAGCGTTTCTTATTGAACAATTTCTTGGGGATGTTATGCCCTATCATGTGTTTGGGCCTAAGTCGCAAATGCTTTGGGGTTATCTTAGTGGGGATTTCGCCGGTTTCTTGCAACTCGTTTCCAAAGGACAATGCAAATAGTTGGGATTTGGGTCCTACATGTGTCTCCTTTATCAAGAGCCCACCTATTGAATTATTATTGTCTTAGAAACTCTAAACTATAACCATACATCTTCCATGAAACCGTTTTCTCAGTTCTGCTGCGGCTGCTGCAGGAGAGGCCGTCAGGTTTAGGAACATTTTTCTCCCCTTCACTTTTTTTTTGGTTTTTTCTAAATTCTTTGTTTTGAATAACATGGAACCAAGTGGTTTTGGTGGAATATATGCATGATTTTGTTTCCCTCCATGTTCTCCATTCACCGTATTGGATGAAGAAAATATAGAGTTAAATTGAAGAATTTTTAAATTTTCTAAAAGATATAAAAGTAAAAATCTTCCTCTTTTGGTTTAGGGAAAGTGATCTAGTGGAAAACTTAAAACGGAGTATACAAAAAAAAATGGAAATTCGAGTATCTTCTCAATGTCGGATTTTTGAAGGGAAACTCCTTCGAGACTCCAATTAGATAAAAAAAATAATGTATCTAATAATGTATTTAGGAAAATGCTACTATCATATTGAATTTAAGGCTATACAGTGGAATTTTGGGTTCCAAAAACCCTAGTGATTCTGTCTCAAGATGCAGGCTTTAGGCTTTTAGTCCAACTAATATTCTCCTACTATCATATTGAATGTAAGGTTATAAGGTGGAATTTTGGGTTCCAAAAACCTTAGTGGTTCTGTCTCAAAGATGCAATGAAAAACCAGGGTTCAGGCTTCTAGTCCAACTAATATGATTCAAAATATTCTTGGCTCCTACATTGTTGAGAAAAGGGAAATGCTCTAGTCATGGAAGTTAATCTTCTAGAGGCTAACCCTCTCCTTACTGCTCTATAATCAATGGTTATAGTATGTAGATTTAATGGCTTTGGGTCAAAATATGATGTTTTACACTAGTGGGTTTTCTTCAAAAGAACCTGAAATATGTCTAGAATGAAGGGCCATAGTTTGGGGTAGAGCAAAACTCTTCAATTCTCCATGGCTTTTAGAATCTGATGCTATAAACATGGTGGTTACCATTATGCTAGTTTGGGTGAGACTCTCAAATATCCCTCTATTTTTTTGGAACCATAAGGTCCTAGAAGATATTGAGAATTATTTAGGAAAATTCAAGAAGATGAATCTAGACAGAAAAGAAAAAGGTTTGTTATCCTTTTCCATAATCTATGTTGAGATAGACCTTAGCAAATTTATTCCTAAACACATCTAACTAAATCATAGAAAGTTTAAATGGACCCAAGTATTAGATTATGAAAACATGACTTTCAGATGTAGAACATTCTTTCAAAGAGGTCACTTGAAGAATTCATGTCTCCACACAAAAAAGAACCCAAAAAAAAGGTTGGTCCATAAGCCAAAGGGATAGCATGGAATAGGTCTACACCTCTTGGAAGGTGCAAAAGAAGAAATTATGGACAATCAACCATTCCATGTAGAAGTGGATGCTCGCAGAAGTAGGTTCTAAGACTAGGTTCGAAATTGTAGCCTGCATTTAGCTGGGCATTGAAATCGCTGAGATACAAGTTTATGAGGGGATGTGGGACACTAAACGAGCACATGTATCAGAGTTTTTTTGTTTCTCACAAAGAACTTACACCATCATCTCTAGGTCGTGATCTTGCTTTGGTCCTTGTCGACCCGAGAAAGTGCAAAAAAAGAAAGGCAAAAAAGAGAAGTTAAATTCTTCACACATTTAAATTTGAATGTTGTATGAACATGGGTGGGACTATTGCAAATCGATTCCAAACACCAAAACTCGAAAGGTCAAAGTTGGTGATGGGACTTGCATTTATTTTGCTTGTATCCTCCTACACTATGGGCCTATGGGTGATGCCTTGAGAGATTTGAACATGGGTGGGACTGCTCCAAATCAATTCCAAACACCAAAACTCAAGAGGCCAGAGTTGGTGATGGGACTTGCATTTATGTAATTTTTCATATTTTCTTTGTTTTTTTCATTCCCCTTTTAAGCTTTTAGCGGAAAAGTATTATTTCTTGAACGTATTTTTGTATATATAAAAAGTAATTTTGTTCTTCCTTTTGGATGAATAAAATTACGGCATCATCTTCTTTAAAAAAAAATTATATACCACTAATAGCATGATACAATATAATGACTTTATACAGTTTCAAATTTTCATACATATTTCATCAATTTACACACACAAAACTAGTATTACATCATTGAAAGTGTAAAATACTATGTGTGTAACCAAGCAAAGATTATTTTCCAAGCTCTAAACTAATAATTATTTCTTAGGCTCTAAACTAATAATTATTTCCTCTAAACCAATTATTAATTTAGGGAGTTGTTTTTAGTGACTTTTTGGATTTTCTAGTGTTGGAATCCCACTGAAAAATTTGAGGTGAAATCTTGGTTTGTATTATTTAAATTGGTTTTTTCATTGTATATATGGATTCAACACCCTAAAAAATCCAGAGGGAAATTAGATTGTGCAAAATTAACCATCAAACTTGTGATTTCAATAAATTCCTCACAAATTTCAAAAAAATTAGAGGAGAAAAACCTTAAAAAACTACTAGAAAAACTTTCAAAAAAATCTCACTAAAAACAACTCGTTAATTTAGTAATTGCTATGACATGCCACTCCATGCCCAATACCCAATACAGAGGAGGCCCCATGGATGAAAATATTAGTGCATGGCCATAGCCACATTTCCTACCACTTCCAATGACCACAGAATGAGCCCCGAGGCAAAGATGCGTGTAGCCATCCGTCCGGCCACCTTCACCTGATCTTAATAGCCACAGTTATATGATATACGATAAAAGGTAAGCTAATGTCATGCTTGCTTGAATTCTATTTTCGAATGTGAAAACCCGCCCAAACACATTCAAATTAGAGATTTGAATTTCCATTACTGTCAACCAATAAAGCATTTGTCTGAATTGAGACAAGAAATTCATGTTGTTTTATGCTTTTAACTATTATTTTTCTTGAATCGATGCAGTTTTATGTGTTGTAGAAGTATCCCAGAAGAAAAGAGGAGAACAAATTTGATTATAACGTCTCAAAATGCCTGGTTGTCCAAAAGTTGGTTTATCTCAGCGATGGTATGTCGCTCCATGTAAATATTTTGGTGGGGTTCATGTCTAGGTTTTGCCACTGGTATCACATACTAATCTAACTTCGTTGTTTTGACTGTATAGATATAAGTGGGTACGATTCAATTCGATTTTCAAGCGTAAGGACCTCAGATTTTCCACGTTGGGTGAATGTGAAAGTTTGCGGGATTTCATCAACCGCGGGATCACCTTCTCTGGTATATGTGGTACACATACCTGCAACGAATACGATAATAATGCCAGCTGCAATCTTGCTAAAGGATAGTATGGAAATTTTAATCTAGCAAAGGATAATTATGATGGTGTCTATCCTTGTTGTGAAAAGGCTCTGTAAATCTTGGAGACACGTAGCTTTTATAAATGTAAATAGGAATAAATGTAAATAGGAATATACCGGTATGGTGGAGTAGTGAAGTGCAAGTGAATCTGATCTGTGTCTTTAAATTTTGGAGAAATCTAATTTTCATAAGTGTAATTAGAATATACTTTGAAACAATATATTATTAGCACAATATATTAAAAATATTAATGTGGTTGATATAACTTAAACTTTCATTTGTATCTATTATTGATAAATATATAACAATAAAAATAATAATATAAAATAAACTATTGCAATAAAAATATTATAATTATCATTATAATTAATAATAATTATTTCTATATAATAATAATAATTAATCTGGCTATAATGATGAATCACACTTGTTGATTCGAAACACGTTTGTCAACAATTTCTCTTAATATGTGATTTATACCGAAAAACTTTGCTTAATTAAATGTTATTATTATATTTAATTTTAAATTATGTAATATAAATATGGACCTTAGGAATATGAACCCTTAGATTAATAAAACCTAGGGATTGATATTATAAACCTAAGGGGTTAATACTAAAACCCCAAGGGATTAATACTAAAAACCTTAGGGTTTATAAATCCTAGGGATTGATATTATAAACCTAAGGGGTTAATACTAAAACCCCAAGGGATTATAAACCCAAAACAATAATATTAACCCGATGGATAATAAACTCAAGGGATTAATACTAAAAACTTTAAAGTTTATATGCCCTTTGTTTTTTAGTATCAACCCCTTGGTTTTTTAGTATGAATCCCTTGGGTTTATAATAACAATCCCTTGGGTATATTAATCTAAGGATTTATATTCCTAGGGTATAACATTATTCATAAATTTATAATATTCATTCTTTAGGTTCAATATAAAACATGGTCATCCAAGGGTTTATATACCTTGGATTTATAATATTAGTCCTTTGGGTTTATAATACCTTTGGGTTTTAGTATTAACCCTTGCGTTTATAATACCAATCCATTGGGTTTATTAATGTAAGAGTTCATATTCCTAGGGTTTAATACTAAACCCCAAGGGATTATAAACCCAAGGAAATAATATTAACATGAGATAATATTAAAACTTAGGGATTAATATTAAAAACCCAAGGGATTAATACAAAAAACCCTAGGGTTTATATAAACCTTAAAACAAACATGGTTGACCATGAATGGCCATCGTTGATTTCCATATTGAGACAATCTATGTCACAATGTGATGTTGGAACTTGGTTGACCATGATTAATTCTCTTATGGCAAGAAACTTTGTCACAAAGCGATGTTGGACCATGGCTGACCACGGTTGATTTTCATATTGAGATATTCTTTGTCACAATGCAATGCTAGACCATGGTTATCACAATGAAATGTTGGACCATGGTTGACCATGGTTATCACAATGTGATGTTGGACCATGAGAAAATCTTTGTCAAAATGTAACCATGGTTGACCATGGATGACCATGGTTGAAGTTCATTTTGAGACCATTTTTGTCACAATGCAACGTAGGACCATGGGTGACTATAGTTGACAATGGCTAACCATGGTTGATTTTCATATTGACCATGAAATGCCATGGTTGATTTTTATATTGACCATGAAATACCACGGTTGACCATGATTGACCATGGTTGGCCATGATTGATTTTCATATTGAGACAATCTTTGTAACAATGTGATGTTGGACAATGCTTGGCCATGGTTGAACCCTTAGATTAATAAATCCAAGGGTTTGATATTATAAAACCCAAGGGATTAATATTATAAACCTAAGGTATATAAACCCTTAGATAAATATTAGAAACCTTAAAATAAACATAATTAACCATGGTTGATTTTCATATTGAGACGTCAGACCATACTCGACCATGGTTGAACCCTAAGATTAATAGATCCAAGTGTTTAATATTATAAACCCAAGAGAATAATAAACCTAAGGGATTAATACTAAAACACCAAGGGATTATGAACCCGGGGAATAATATTAAACCCAAGGGATTAATATTATAAACCCAAGGTATATAAACCCCAAGATAAATATTATAAACCCTAAAATAAGCATGGTTTACCATGGATGATTTTCATATTGAGAAATTCAATGTCACAAATGCAACATTGGATCATGCTTAAGGATGATTGATTTTCATATCGAGAAAATATTTGTCACAATGTGATGTTGAACCAAGGTTGGTTTTCATATTGAGACAATTTTTGTCACAATGCAATGTTGGACCATGGTTGACCATGATTGATTTTACAAAACATGGTTGACCGTGATTGATATTATAAAACCATGTGATTATAAAGCCCAAGGGAATAATACTAAAAAAATAAGGGATTATAAATCCAAGAAAATAATATTAAACCCAAGAGAATAATATTAAACCCTAGGAATATGGACCTTTACATTAATAAACCCAAGGGATTAATACTAAAACCCTAAGGGGTTATGAACCCAAAGGAATAATATTAAACCCAATAGATTAATATTACAAACCCAAGGTATATAAATCCTAAGATAAATATTATAAACCCTAAAATAAATAATGTTGACCATAGTTGACCATGGTTGAATTTCATAGAGACAATCCTTGTCACAATGCAACGTTGGACCATGGTTGACCATGACTGATTTTCATATTGAGACAATCTTTGTCACAATGTGACGTTGGACCATGGTTGACCAATGTTGATTTTCATAATTAGAGAATCTTTGTTACAATGCGACGTTGCACCATGGTTGACCAAGGGATTAATATTATAAACCCAAGTTATATAAACCCTAATATAAATATTACAAACCCTAAAATAAACATGGTTGACCATGGTTGTTTTTCATATTGAGACAATCAATGTCACAATGCAACGCTGGGCCATGTTTGACTATGCTTGAGCATCATTGATTTTCACATCGAGACAATCTTTGTCATAATACAATGTTGGACCATGGTTTATTTTCAAATTGAAACAATGTTTGTCATAACGTGACCATGATTATCCATAGTTTATTTTCATTTTTACCATGATTAACCATGGTTTACCATGATTGACCGTGGTTGACTATCATTGATTTTCATATTGAGACAGTCTTTGTCATAATGCGGCGTCGGACCATGCTCAACCATGGTTGAACCCTTGGATTAACAAATCCAAGTGTTTGATATTATAAATCCAAGAGAATAATAAACCCAAGAGATTATTACTAAAACCCAAGGAATTATGAACCCAAGGGAATAATATTAAACATAAGGGATTAACATTATAAACCCAAGGTATATAAACCCCAAATATTATAAATCCTAAAATAAACATGGATGACCATGGTTGATTTTCATATTGAGACAATCAATGTCACAATACGACGTTGGACCATGGTTGACCATGCTTAAGTATGATTGATTTTCATATTCAGACAATCTTTGCCACAATGCGAGGTTGAACCATGGTTGGTTTTCATATTGAGACAATGCTTGCCAGAATGCAACATTGGACCATGGGTGACCATGATAGATATTATAAACCCAAGAGATTAATACTAAAAGGCCAAGGGATTATAAACCCAAGGAAATAATAGTAAACCGAAGGGAATAATATTAAAACCTAGGAATATATACACTTATATTAATAAACCCAAAACATTAATATTATAAACCCAAGGGAATAATAAACTCAAGAGATTAATATTAAAACCCCAAGGGATTATGGACCCAAGGGAATAATATTAAACCCAAGGGATTAATATTATAAACCCAAGCTATATAAACCCTAAGATCAATATTATAAACCCTAAAATAAAAAATGTTGACCATAGTTGACCATGGTTTATTTTCATAGAGAAAATCCTTGTGACAATGAGATGTTAGACCATGGTTGGCCATGATGATTTTCATATCAAGACAATCTTTGTCACAATGCAACTTTGCACCATGGTTGACCAAAGTTGATTTTCATATTGAGATAATTTTTGTCACAATGTGATGTTGCACCATGGTTGAGCATGATTGACCATAACTGACAATGATTGATTTTATAAAACATGGTTTACCATGATTGACCATGGTTGACAATGCTTGTCACAATGTGACATTGGACGATGAGACAATCTTTTGCACAATGTAACCATGGTTATTGACTATGGTTGACCATTGTTGAACATGGCTATTGACCATGGTTGATATTATAAACCCAATGGGCTAATAAAGCAAAGGGATTAATACTAAAAACCCCAAGAGATTATAAACACAAGGGATTAATATTATAAACCCAATGTATTAAAACCATGGTAAAAAATAGACGTTGGACCACAATTGACGATGGTTGGCTTAGCTTGTCACAATGTGACTTTGGACCATGAGACAATCTTTGTCACAATGTGACCGTGACTGACCATGATTGATTTTGATATTGAGATATTATTTCTCACAATTTGATGTTGGACCATGGTTGACCAAGGTTGATTTTCATATCAAGACAATCTTTATCACAATTTGACGTTGGACCATGGTTAACCATGGTCGATCATCCTTGACCATGATTAACTACTCATTTTAAAGGTCAAATCCGCTCCATCCACCCTGAACTTGAAATCAGATCTTGGACCATGGTTGACCATGGTTAACTTTTATATTAAGACAATCTTTGTAACAATACGACGTTGGACCATGGTTGACCCTGCTTGTCACAATGTGATGTTGAACCATCAAACAATCTTTGTCACAATGTCACCGTGGTTATTGACCATGGTTGACCATGATTGATTTTCATATTGAAACAATCTAAATCACAATGAAATATTGAACCATGGTTAACCATAATTGACCATGAGTAAACATAATTGATTGACCATGACAAACTTCATACGTTACAATGCAAAATAGCAATAAAACACAAACTTCAAACAAAAAAATATTTTATTACACTAAAAAGCAACGGAAAATATTGATATTCTGTTACACTCGAAAGTAACGGAGAATAACATGTTTCAAAGCTAATATTTTTAAATAATCTATCAAAAGTAACCAGTAACATATGGTATAAGAAACTATTCAAACTTAATTGAAAAAAGAGAGTCACATGTCGCTCGGCAAGTTCCAAATATTCACCCATTTTTATAAAATCAAAATATTCACCCAATTCCGTTGTCTTTAGTTATAATAGTGTCGAGATACTTTTATTCGTGTGCAAGTCTTACAAGATGCATTGTCGTGCATTCAGGTACCTAAATATTTTGTTTATCAAATGTGATTTTTGGAGGGGCTAATATGTCTTCAGATTAATATTACCCTCCTGCTGTGTGCCCAGTTTCCCCCTAGACAGAGTAAGCTAATAGATATTTGTTAAATGGTTATATTAACATAATTTTGTTATAAATATGTTAATATGTGTGTTTATTTTGAAATTGGTTTTTCAAAATTTTAATTTGATATCTAAGTATTGGATAAATGGTATATCTAAGTATTGGATAAATGGTATATTATTAAAAGTAATGTTAAAATTTATTGAAACTAATTAAATTTAAGTTAAATTTTAATCAAATTATTAATACATTTATATAACCATTTATATATAACTATTTTTATAGTTTTATTAACATTTGATATAAATAAATAATAAGTTAAATATTAAATAAAAATTGTATTAAATATTTTTAAAATATATAAGTAATTTGTAAATTTTCGTAACTAATAATAATCATTTAAAATAAAATAAAATGGAATAATGCTTACATTAGAATGTAGGTAGATTTTGTTTGTTAGTGGTTAGAGTCTCTTGAGAGATTTTCTCAACAATATTTTTTTGTCTTAGAAATTGTTGGATTTTATGATCGCTATTTATGTGGCTTGTAATTTGGCTTTGTGGTGAATAATACAAATTGATTTGTGAGTATTTTGTGCACCATGTCTGCTCCTCCAATTTTCTTGTTGGTAATAGAGCTTATATGGGTTCAACTCCCTCGAGGGAAAGCCCAGAGAGATGAAAGAGATCTGAGGTTTTGTTCTATGTACATAAATTAGCGAGTGCATGAGAATTGTTTTATTTTTTCAATGTTTGTAGGCGCTCTCTATCTAGAGGTACGATTGAGCTATGTGTAAAAGCATTGTTGTAGTCGTGGAGTTGTGGTGGAAAGATTTGTACATATGGAGCCGAGGGATGTGTCTGTTGTTGTGTGATAGATCATTGTTGGGACTCACTATTGAGTGCAATATTTTTATAAATGGGGAGGCAAATTATCTGAAGACAATATACTGAGAGGCTAGAGCTCATTGTTGTTCTTGATATTCTGCATAAAGAGGTTGAAAGCAGTGAATTGTTTGGCTTCGCTCAACAATTTCAAGTGCAATGTAGTGTATATTGCTAATGCATGATTCAGTTTGTGGAGGGCATGAAACCTTGATTCCATGTTTTGTCCTTGATCGACTTGATGTTTTTTGTTTGTGATCGATCTTTCTCCGACATTCGTACCTATTGTTGAGCCTCATAATTTTTTCCTTTTGACACTCTTTTTCCATCTATTTTACTCCCTTTTTATCATCATAATCACTCATTGGGCAACAAATCACAGAATTTATGTCATGGAAGGTATATAAAAGTCTTTTATTTCATAAGTTAAGAATGTTCTTTATTATTAGTCTAATATTTGTTTTAGCTACCAGATTGGGATGATTTTGCAGCTAATGTCTGATTCTGAAGCTAAGTCCATTGTTTCATAGGTTCTAAGGTGCCAACTAGAGCGAGAAATATATAGGAAAATAGCGATCAATGCACTCCATGATTCCTTCCTACATTCATGAACCATATCAGCAAAGGAAGCTTTCAGCTATATGGTCAAAGGAAAAAGTCAACTCTGTCAGCTACACAGGCAAGCAAGGAACGATATATACGCCTAACAATTTTCTTTGTTAGTAGCAAATCGTTAGCGAATTTCATTATGATACCTTTCATAGTTAATTTTAGTATTTTGTTAAGCGAAGCCAAGCATGAAGCTTTGAACATTTAATGATACGAGATTTATAAAAAAGCTTCGTAAGCAAACATAATCCTTCTTATTTCGATGCATGGTTGATTGTTCAATTGGATCTCGTGACCATCTGCTTGTGGAGGGCCCCCTCAAGTAGTAAGGTTCTTTTATGTTTTTAAGTAGAATTTCCTTATTTCATTTCGTAAGCTTTTGTTTTATGCATCAACGTTTTCTTTTTTTGATTTTTGAATTAAATAGCAGCATTGTGATTGTCTTGTTAACTAATTTTTTTTATTGATTCAGGAGCACATGAATTGAGTTTAATGAGTAACGATAACAACAGTGAGAGTTTGGATTTAGATTAAAATCGTAATTCTTAAAAACAAAGGATTTGATTATAGGATTTATTTCAAGCAAGAGTGATTTATGATTTTGAGCAAGTGAGAATATATTTTCAATTCATTTTGGATTTTCATGCAAGAGCATGTTGTTATGATAGATGATTTAATTCCTTTAGAGAATTGAGTTTATTTCAAAGCGTAATTCAGACATATAACAGAGAGAGAGTGTGTGTTTTTATGAGTTAAATTTCATTTTACAAGTGTGAGATTGATTTATAAGTTTGAGATTTTCATAAGTTATGAGGATTTCATAATTATATATAATTTTTATAAGAGTGCAATTAATTTTCATAGGTGTGTGATTGATTTACTTTTATGCATAGTTGTGGAAGTCTCTTTTGAAGTAGAGTGTGAGATTTTCCATAAGTAGTATTTGATAAAAGAGTGTGATCATTTTATTTTCTAGGAATAATTTCTCTACTCATGTGCATTTCAATAACTTAATTTAGAATCTACATTTCGATAACTCAGTTTAATTTAGAGGTGTGAATAACCAAAGAATTCTAGCACAAACATTGCACTTACACTTCATCAGTTTACAACTCTAGTCGATAATTTATGAAACAATTTAATGTTAATTAAATTACCAAGCATTTTTGAGCCGTTTTTGAGGAAGTGTAAATAGGAGCGTTTTCTTTTTATTTAAAAAAAAAACAAAAATGATATGCATAGGGAAAGAGATTATAGAGTTAGATTTGTAGGTAGAGGTAAAATTTTAATTCAAACAACATCTCTCACACCACCATGGCCTCGTAGTGCCACACCACCCACTCAAACTCATATTCCATCATTTGCAGGAAAACATAAATTTCCTGAGGTACTTAGATCCAAAATCCAACCTAGAGATTCACCAACCTCATTAACTGAAGGAGTAATAAAAGAAGAAGATCCTACATCCCCAATAGAAGGAGTAGTTTTCATGTCTTCAACTGGAGAAAGACTTCTAGGACAAGAGATAGAGATCCCTAGTGAAGAAGAAAAGGAAGAAACATATTTTAAATTACCAATTATAGAAGAACTGGAAGTAGAAGATCTAGAAGAAGAACTAGAAAATGCAATTTTGGAACCCTATATTAGTTATGAAGAATCTACAATGGTTGGAGAAGGGGAAGGGGAAGTACATAATGTTAATGGTGAACAACCCAGGATTGGAGGAGGTGTGGTGAAGTAAAATTATAAGTGTCGACACAAACAAATTCCTCTAGATCGGTAACGGGTCTAGCCACAACTGATACATTCTATGGAACATTTCCTTAGGTTAGAACCAATTAAGAGGGCCTATATATTAGTACGCTTATCCCGTTTGATGATGTCCTTTCTTCCTTGTTCCAACTATCTCTCACTTTCTTCTTCAAACACCTGCAACAAGTAAACAACAACAAACAACAACCGTGATAATAGAAAAATTGTAATTCAACCTACTTAACAAGTCAAAAAATATTAAGCCATGAATATGTAAGATGACAAATCATGTAGGAAATCAATCGATAGCTGCATATATAATGAATAAAGAAGAGATTAAAACCATTGTCTTGACGTTGCCATTCTCCTTTGACAAAACCGGGTTCCCACACACTTCTGCTAGCATTCCATGATGGCCTCAAAAATAATAGTTTTAAGGCTCTTCCCTTTAGGCTTCACTCCAAACCAAAATCACACTTCTCCCTCACAAAACTAGAGAGCTACAACTATGAATAGCTTGTTGTTTACTCCAAACCAAAATAGCACTAGCACACCAACATTAACACTAGCTTGTGCTTGGGAAAAATGGAGGTTTATATAGCATGAATAGATGGGAGATGGATCCTCTTCTCATGGGAGAAGGTCTTATTGCTTTAGGTATATCCATCATTATAGGGTAAAGGAGCCTAAACTGACATTCTTGACCCCATCCAGCCAAACCATTTACCAGACTTCCGTTACGAAGCTTCTAGAGATGGAAGATTCGACTCTTTATTTAAAAAACTTTCCATAAGAGGACCGACGCGACTGGAACAAATCTTAGTCACTCCAGTTGGTGCTAGGGATAGTTTTAATCCATGCATATCGGCGCGAGGAGGAAAAGGGCCATTAGCGCTAGTCTTGTAAACTCGGAAAAACAGAAGATTTTTGGAAATGGTGCAAAAGGGAATTGTTCTACTCATGAAGAGGGACACAATGGGAGTTTCTTCATGAAGAGTAAGTATGTAGGGTTCATTGTAGAGGTCCTCCAGGATCAAGGAACGGGGATTATAGGGATAGTGACAAAATGATGTGTAACAGATGCCCCCTAAAGCGTGAAGGTCGAACTAGAGTGAGGGATGAAATGCTTTATGAATGAGTGCACAAAACCATAGTCTACCATTGTAAAACCTACGAGCAAGTACAAATACATTTACATAATTGAGAACTCTGCCAAATGATACATGAACCATGGCATGGATGCAACCATCTAGAGAATGATCATGTGAATGGATCTAGGTATGGTCGTAGCCATCCATCAAAGAGGATCATAATGAAACCAAGGTATGGTTGCAACCATTTAATAATGAGAAGGATCACAAATGATCAATCATGGTATGGTTGCAGCCACCCATATAAGAGAGACATGTATATCAATGTAATCATGTTACATCATTTCGCAACCTGGACTTTTGTGATCTAAGCCCAGGGTCTTGTGCTCCAACAAGACCCGATCAAAATATAAATTCTAACATGTGAATAGATGTGTTGATATCGAACATGCTAGAAAGTCGCTTGGTTACCATTTAATAATGTAAAATGTTAACAAGCATGAAAGAAACCACCAATAATAACAATGGTCCTCAAGATATTATCAGCACAATCCACGAAATGTGAAATAAAGGAACTGAAGTCAAACACCAGTGAAATCACTCGATCAAAAGCTAATGATGTGAACTTAATGTCGAGTGTGAAGAACTTGCCATTAGGGCATGCAAGCTCTAAGGTACTCGAAGGGAGTCTCTCGGTCAATTTCCCGGATAATGGGTTGAAGTCGATAGAAAGCGACTGCGTTGAAGGAGGGACATAATGTTTCCCACATAATAAACATGAGACGAAAGGATGAGAAATTATTTTGGATGATACAATGAATCATAGGTAAATGTAACTGTAGAAGGACAACTCTTGAACATATCGGTGACACGACGGGAAGTTTGGCAGCTTTTAGATTCGTAGGATCGGTGGTCATGTTGACGTGGTAGAGATCAAATGGAAGGCAAAATGAACGGCCCAACCCAAGAAGGTCAACGATACAAAGGAGGATTTCCCAACCCGACACAAAGCAAAAAGCATCATGTTCAAGAGTGAGCTACTGACACAACGAATTAGATTTCCAAATTCCCCCCCACCATTTCTGACAGGTACCCCAATTATTTTTTAATCGAAAGCTTGAAGGGGATATCATATGCTTGCATTGTAATTTCATCCTTCGGATGAATCTAACCTAGTAAGTTTAACAAGCCCTAGAAAGGAGAAGCTCATGTTCGTCATGGTGATGAATTTGATGTCGTTTGATATTTTAATGAGTCCGACAAAGGTGTAACTCGGTATCTTTTTCGTGTTTAGATAGTTTGAAAAAGACACGCAAAAATAAAACTCCACATGGTCCATTTTCATACATTGGTGTCTCTCGAGCCCGAAAAGGTAGAAAACGATACTTGAGAGAACCGCTTGACCATTTTAGTCAAGGAGTACCTTTTTCATAAATATTGCATCCCAGCATGAAAAAGGGGTAAACCTATACTGGGTTCACAACGTTTTGTATCTGTTAATGAGTTTGAAACGACAAGGTCTCAACTATCTTTTCGTGTTTAAGGGGTTGGAAAAGAGCTTGAAAGTGGACCCCCCATTTTATTCTCTTTTATGAGTCAAAAGGGAAAAAATACTTGGCAATCTTTTCATATGAGTTTTACGAGTCAAGAAAAGAGCTCAAAGGTGACTCGTCCTAGAGGAATGAGTGGTATAAAGGGTATAAATTGTTTCCGGTAATTGTAGAACTGCTCAAAACATGTAATGGTCAAGAGGTTGGCTAACAAAATTACTCATCGTTGCGGTCCCTCAGGAAAGGAAAAACAACCAAGTGAAAGCATATGATCGGCCAAAGAGATGGTGGTGATGGAATGAAACAACCAAGGCTCATCTATAAGAAATTAGCTGATAAAAATGACAATCACGAGATGTAAATTGGGCATGGGTTCATTTTTACACAAGCTTGAGCCATGGAGAACTCTGCTTGGATTTGGTTTCATGTTTACACAAGCTTGAAATGAAAAACTATGCTTTCTACAAGTTTGCATGCCCCTAGCATAATGACTCAATTCGAGGTACATGCCCTCCAATCTTCATTTCATTCAACTAGGTGAATGGAATGAAGGTTCACTTTCGAGATCTAGGGAAGACTCGACTCGGATTTTGCGAGATCTTAATCAAAGACTCTATTTGGAAAGGGGAGGTGTTTCATTTTTTAAATGAGGTTGAAATAGTAAAAGAACTATCCTCGAGACCCTTGTTTCATTTTTTAACGAGCTTGACACAAGGCAAATAACTATGCTCACACCCTTTATTTCATTTTTTTAACGAGGTTGACACAGTAACAAACTATCCTTGGAACCCTTGTTTCATTTTTTAACGAGCTTGACACAAGACAAGGAATTATGCTCCACATCTATTCATGAACCATATGAGAACATGGATCCCAATAGGTCTTCACTAGACAGAAGAACCACGCTCTAGGAGGAATACATGTCAATTGGTACCAAAGACAGATCGGGTTCCAATTCCCTCAGTACATAATGTACGATACCATCTGTGTGATCATCAACAGATGTGGAGACCAAATGGGTAGCCACATAATCGACCTGTGGCAGTAAGGGTACTACTTGTACATAAGAGCCGATAGGAGAAGATGGTTACAAAGGAGGTGCTTGGTGACCAATGAACGATAGTTGATCAATAGCCACAATTATCCCTTCGTGAGGAAAACAAACCACATGGAAAAGTGAAGAAACAAGAGCTCCCATGACATAAACATAGTCGCGTCTAAGGAGCATATTGAAATCTATGGGTCCTAGGACTACCATCACGTCTATATCGATGGTCTTTCCTCCCAAAGTAATAGGGAACTTTGGAAGGATCCCCAAGGGCTGATTGGTTCCTCCATTGAAAGCTAACATATTTTGGGTGACAGGCACAAGCTATGGGGAACCCAAATCCTACCAAGTAGTAGAAGACATGATGCTAACAGACACACCTTCATCTAGTATAGTGCCAGGTACTACCATATTATAGGCTTGTACTGTAATCTAGAAAGGCACATAAGATGGGAGGCAAAAAGTAGTCAAGTGATTCCAATCAAAAGAAATGACAAAACTACTTGGTGGGGGCATCATATGATTGACCCCATGCTGTACAGGAATAGGAGAAAGACTCTCTTGAACAAATGGGACGGGATGGTCACTCTTCGATTCATGAGAATCTGAGGAGATGAGAAGAACATGAGCAATATGATCACCACTCTCTTCCAGAACAGAGTGATCAACTGAAGGTGGAGACAAGTTGACACTCTTTTCAACCAATGGTTGGTCGGGAACAGACACAAGAGAGTCATGCTCAGGAAGAACAAGATGGAAAATAGATGAATCTAAGTCAATCTCTTTACCAACTAGGAGAGGGTCAGAAGAAAGCCTTCGATAAAAAACAGGGAGTCGAGATTGAGAAGCTGTAAGGTTTTCCAAAACTTTGGAAGCTTTATCCATAAGAGGACAAAGGTGAAGAATATGCTCTCCTTCGCATAACCTACAGGGGAATATAATCTTTCCCTTCTTCTTACCATCACTAGTTGAAGGTGTAACATCGACATGATCTCTAGAGATCGACGGGGATGGTCGGTTCAAGTTTTGAGACCATACCTCTAAGACACTGGGAATGCCAAGACAGTCTCGAAGGAGATGGTCACCCTTACACATCTTGCAAGGAAATATTACCTTCTGCAAAGGATCAGAAGTTTTGTCGACGGGGGGTGCATTTGGAGTAATAGCTGCACAATTGGCATCTCGCTTATCTGACTTCTTCTTCTTCTTCTTCTTCTTCTTAGCTTCTTGGTTACTAGATTTCAAACTTTCACCAGGGAAAGTAGAAGAGGAAGAGGAAGAAATAGGGGAAGAAGGTGAGGGGTCAACTTTAGAATCAACATGATGTGATTCAAATGAAGGAGATGTCAGGGTAGGAGTTGGGACACTCAAGATCACTGAGGTTGAAAACAACCAGACAGGTAGACCAATGGTTAACCTAGAAAGGGAGAACATTGCCATATAAGGAGCACCAACATTTCCAAAAGAAAGAAAATGATGAGGATTCCCATCCGATGGGAACCCTTGACTGGTGGACTCTGGAAATGTTTCCATTGGAATCAAACCTAAATAATTACTAAGGAAGATAACTTTTACTAGGAATATTTCGTGGGAAGTTAGTTTTGGAACACTGAAACAAAACTTTACCTTTTCATGTTTTAAGAGTTGAGAAAAGGATGAGAGATGACTCTAGTCGCTTTCAGAGTTAATGAGCTAGAAAGGACACGTGCTTGATGATATTTTCAAATTTAAATAGTTAGTAAAGATAAAAAATGATTACTCAGGGTACTCTAGGCATGAAGGATTACTAGGTAACCGTGAACTGCATAATACCTCCCGGCGAATAGAGAAGTACAGATAGGAAATATCTGTGAATTTTATGGTCAGTATATCACATTTACAAGGTGGCAAACTTGACTTCCAACAGATAAAGGATTGAAAACCTAGTGGGGTCTCCCTTTATATACACGTTGGTACAGGGAGCAAAAGTCTGTACTAGCACCATCTAACATTGAAGCGAACAACAACTACTAGGTTTAAAGATGCTGGAACACGTCTCTAGACTAGACCACTAAATTTTAGCGTTAAGTTTCAATGATTCCTTAGGTTAATTCGATAAATTTTAATGGTTGATCTTGAATTATGTTTCAATTACAAGGCCCTACCGTTGTCATCTAACAAAACTGCCACATGCAGCTATATGAGAAAAGAGATCTTTGTTTGATGAAAGTTAACACTAATCAAGAGATAGGGAACACAAAATCAATGCAATAATCAAAGAATGAAATCTTTATCTAATAAATCTCCTAAATGCACTTAATCTTCTCTTAACAACAAAATAAGTTTCATTTCATTTCCAATGCTTATGATGATGCAATTCTAGCTTCTCATTTTCATAAAAATGCAAAATGAATATTTCACATAAAGCACTTTAATGAACATTTTCACAATTCCGAACAAACAAGCATCAATCAAGACCAAATCATGATAAATGAAACTAAAAGCAACTTATTCCTTGAATCGAACCAACCAAACACATAAATGCTTCGATTGAGAAACCAAGAAATGTAATCTATGCTTGGAAAGAGAAAAGAGGCACTCGAAATAAGAGAACAAATGAGACTCTTTCACTCATTCTATTGAAAATGAAGCAAACAAGCATCCTAGTCACTTCTGGGAGGAAAACGAGAGTCTGAGGGTTAAGACACACTGGCAATGGAATGGGAGAAATTCTTATTTTTTTTTAAACTCAGAGACTGGAGTGACTTTTGGGCCAAAATTAGCATTGATCGGCATGACCGACACGACTTTAAAGCTAAAAATAGCTCTTATAGGCCTAATCGGCACAACTATTTCGCCAAGAATAGCATTGATCGAGGGATTCAAAGAAAAAACATAAAAATAAAAAAGAACTTCACACAGGGCCAGACTTAACACATCAGAGGGTGGGCTAAACCAAGCAAGCACACTTACCAAGCTAAATGAAGCTCTCTAGTAAGGGAGAAGACGGTCTAAAAGGCTTACAGGGTCAGAATCATGAGAGAAAAACACACTAGCCAAGATTTCGGGCAAATCCTAATATTCACATACAGGCATCGATGCGACTGCCTAACTGACAACAAGCACTAGAGGGAGGTCGGCGTGACTATTTCTCAGCATATCATGCTAATCGGTGCGACTGTTAGCGAATTAAGTTCATTGAGCGAGGGAGCCAAGAAAAAAAAAATTAAAGCTGGGACTAGATGTGCTACTCTGAATTTCAACCTCAGACCAGTAGCAAAGGAAAAGAAATAGAACCAAAGGGAAAAAGTGGAACTAGAAAAGTTCACACAAAATCATTAAATCTTAAACAAGACAAACAGAAGGGTTGGCTCCCGAGTATGGTCACCAATTTGTGGTGAAGTAAAATTATAAGTGCAGACACAAACAAATTCCTCTAGCCTAATAATGAGTCTAGCCACAGCTGATACATTCTATGGAATATTTCCTTAGGTTAGAACCAATTAAGAGGGCCTACCTCTTAGTACGCTTATCTTGTTTGATGATGTCCTTGCTTGCTTGCTCTAGCTATCTCTTCCTTCCTTCTTCAAACACCTGAAACAAGTAAAAAACAACAAACAACAACCGTGATAATAGATAAATTGTAATTCAACCTACTTAACAAGTCAAGAAACATTACGCCATGAATATGTAAGATGAAAAATCATGTAGGAAATTAATTGATAGTTGCATATATATTGAATCAAGAAGAGATTACAACCATTGTCTTGAAGTTCTCTTTTTCCTCTGAAAAGGCCAGGTTTCCACACACTTTTGCTAGCATTCCATGATGGCCTCAACAACAATAGTTTTAAGGCTCTTCCCTTTGGGCTTCACTCCAAACCAAAATCACACTTCTCCCTCACACAACTAGAGAGTTATAACTATGAATTACTTGTTGTTTACTCCAAACCAAAATAGCACTAGCACACCAACATTAACACTGGCTTGTGCTTGGGAAAAATGGAGATTTATATAGCATGAATAGATGGGAGATGGATCTTCTTCTCATGGGAGAAGGTCTTATCTTTTGAGGTAGTTCCATAATTATAGGGGAAAGGAGCCCAAACTAACATGCTCGACCCCATTTGGCCAAACAATTTACCAGACTTACGTTACAAAGCTTTTATAGCTAGAAGCTTCGGCTCCTTATTTAAAAAAATTTCCATAAGAGGACTGGCGTGACTGGAACAAATCTCAGTCGCTCCGTTTGGCGCTAAGGGTAGTGTTAATCCCTAAATATCAGTTTTAGGAGGAAAAGGGCCACTGGTGTCGGTCTTGTAAACTGGGAAAGACATAAGATTTTGGGAAATGGTGCAAAAGGTAATTGTTCTTCTCATAAAGAGGGACACAATGGGAGTTTCTTCATGAAGAGTAAGCATGTAGGGTTCACTGTAGAGGTCCTCTAGAATCAATGAATGAGGAGTACAAGGATAGTGACAAAATGTTGTGTAACAGGAGGAAGAGGGAGAGATGGAGGTAGGGGAGATCAAAAACCCTTTGGATTATCTATCCTCGATGAAGATACAACAACTACATTGAAAACATTCTCACCCTCCATCCTTCTAAACTTTCATGGATTAAGAAGTAAGGATCTTGAAACATTTTTCTTTGAGTTTGAAGTCTTGTGTACATATTATGATTATTTGCTTGACCCTCAAAAGTTGAAATTGTTTCTAGCAACTCTTAAGGATGTAGCATTAAAATGCTTCACAAGCTTAGGAGCACACTCTATAAGAACATGGGAAGAAATGAAAACTACATTCTTAGAGAAATATAAGGGTTATTGTATGCCCCATAATCTTAAGGATGAAGTATTTAAAATTATGCAGAAATAAGATGAAAATATTGAAGATTTTATTGAAAGACTTGCTTATAATGTTAAAAGGGCTCAAATGCATGAACTAGATGAAGAAACTTTGAAAGCTCTCTTATTAAAATCCATCAGAGATTAGTGGATTGATCTCCTCAATTTGATGGGTAAGGGAGATATTTCTTAGTTATCATTTGGAGACATGTGTGAGCTTTGCATACACATTTCAAGAGGTAAGGCAAGAACTGGAAAAAATCCAAGAGATCCTCTCATGTCTAGAATTAATAAATTTGCAGTTGGGACTGTAAGTAGGGTTGAATTACTTTAAACAAACATTTTGGGAAGTCTTAGTGAACAAATAGATACCCTTAAAGAGAAAAAAAAAAGAAAAATCTTTATTGAAATATCCTCAATATCAACAACGTTATCCTGTTTTTCGACCACAATATTTTCCTCAACATGTTCAACCAACTCAACCTCAAAATCCAAACCCACAACTTTCATTACCATTTTCGCAAAGACCAAAACAATTACCTACTCAACCACTTCCAAATCCAAATAGTAATAAAAAGTCACAACCTGTTTACAATACGAAAGGACATAATTTACAAACTTACATGATAACTCCACTAGATCTAAACAATGTCCAACTTAGATCTAGTAGAGTATTGGAAAAGAAGTCCCCAACAATTGTTATTCAAGAATTTGAAAAAGAAAATGCCTCTGAAAAAGAGGAGTCTTTCAATGAAAATGAAAAACTTCAAAAAAAGGCACCCCTACACATTCTAATGTCATTCGAACTCCCATTATGGAACAACCTTCATTATCTATTTCAAAACTTTTTTTCCTGAAAGATTAAAAATTGATGAAGGGGTAGAAAAACAGTTTTATTTCCTAGTTATGATATGTTAGATGAGCTAAAGAATGTTTGTATAAAAATTCCTTTGCTACAAGCCATTAAGGAAATAACAATTTCTGCAAAGACAATTAGGGAGTTGAGTATCAAAATACCCAGAGGAAAGAGAAAAGAATCAAAGGAATTTAGTTAGTTGGAAAAATTGCAGATATCATGATGGGAAAAACAACAATTCAGAAATACCTTGGTCTAGGAAGTCCCATTGTGAAAACACGTATCAATGGTATTGAAATTCCAAATACATTGATTGATTTAGGAGTGGCTATAAACATCATGAGTAAACAAATTATGAATCAATTGAAACTTCCTAATCTTGAATATACACCAACATTGTTGCAATTAGAAAATAGATATGTGATTAAACTTGATGGTGTACTAGAAAACATATTTGTATCCTTAGATACTTGGGAGTATCGTGTTGATTTTATGATTCCAACACCCAAGAGTAACTTAGGAGGACATCCATTGATTCTAGGGAGACCATGGTTAGCTACAAATAATGCTTTTATAAGCTGTAGATCTGGTGATATGTTTATTTTTTAGGGAAGTTCAACAAACAAATTCACATTATATCTTCCTACAAAAACAACAATTGAAGTATAAAGTGAAGAATGGATAGATGATGATATTGATATACGTCCAATATTTGTTACTTCACAAATAGATGAAGAAGATCATATTTTTAATTTAATGGAAAACAATGAGTCTTCCTCATATTGTGAACCTAATCAAAGTTTTCAAGAATAATGAAACATTGAATATTTATCATCTCATCAATTATCTTTACATTCTATGGAAAAAATTTAGCAATTCTCCACTAGAAATCTTCCCATAAAAAACTTTGAATATCAATAATAATCTGGAATAATTTCAAAAAAAAAGATTTAATAAACATGTTACAAGAAAATTCCTCTTCTTATGCATGGGAATATATTGACATGAAAGGAATTGATCCTAATACTTGTATAGAACATATTTACATTGAAGAAAATGCTAAACCAATCTAACAACCTCAGAGACTAATGAATCCAAATTTGAGAGAAACTGTTACAAAGGAATTAAAAAAATTGTTAAATGTGAATTTCATTTATCCAATATCAGATAGCCAGTGGGTTTCACCATTGGTAATTGTTCCTAAAAACAATGGAAAATGGAGAGTATGCATTGACTATAGGGAATTTAATAAATCCAACTTAAAAGATCATTTTCCACTTCCTTTTATTGATCATGTTTTAGACACATTAGCAGGAAAGAAATATTTCACATTTCTAGATGGTTTTAGTGGATATAACCAGATCCAGGTAGCTCCATAAAATCAAGATAAAACCACTTTTACTTATCCACGGGGAACCTATTCCTACTGAGTACTTAATTTTGGGTTGTGTAGTGCACCTGCAACATTCCAAAGGGCAGTTTTAGGGATATTTTTTTTTTTATATAATTCATGATTGTGTGGAAGTTTACATGGATGATTTTACATTTTATGGAAACTATTTTGAAGAAGCTTTTAAAAATTTGGAAAAAGCTCCATTAGATGTAAGGAATTAAATCTCTCATTAAGCCATGAAAAATGGTTTATGATGCTTACTGTCGTTGTTTTAGGAAACCATATTTCAGGAGATGGAAATAGAGTGGACACATATAAAGTAGAAGTTAATTCTAAATTGTCAATTCCAACTTGTCAATGAGATGTTAGAAGTTTTCTTGGTTTTACTGGTTAGTATAGAATATTCATAGAAAACTTTACAAAAATTTCATCTCCACTTTACAAATTGGTCACAAAATATTGTGAATTCAATTAGAGTTTTGATTGCCAAAAAGGTTTTGAAACATTGAAAGAAAAGATTTCTGAAGCACCCATTTTGAGAGGGCCAAACTGGAAAATACGTTTTCACATTTTAACAGATGCTTCAGATACAACATTAGGAGTTGTACTAGGACAAAAATATTTAACTCCTTATGTCATTTACTATACCAATACAAATTTGACTCCTAAAGAATTAAGCTTTATTATAAAAGAAAAGGAGTTTTTAGTTGTTGTCCATGCCATCAAAAAATTTAGACATTACATCACTGGCTATGAAACCTTTGTACATACAGATCATTCTACAATCAGGTACTTAATGAATAAACCAAGTACTAATGGTAGAATTACAAGATGGTTATTGCCGTTGTAAGAATTTAATATGACTATTTTGGATCGACCTGGAAACATAATACAATTGTTGACTTTCTATCTAGTATTCAAAATGATACTAATGATATATCTTTAGAAGATAATTTTCTCGATGAATATATTTTTGCAGTATCTATTAAATCTCCTTGGTTTGCAGATATTACTAACTATTTGGCTATAGGGAAGTTACCATTATATTTGTCTCCTCGAGAGAAAATAATGGTAATTCAAAGTGGTGCATCTTACTTATGGATAAAAGGAGAATTGTACAACATAGGGCCAGATTTGATTATGTGAAGATGTGTCAGAGAAGATGAAGTGCTAGAAATACTAAAAGCTTGTCATGATGAGCCAGAGGAGGACACTTTGTTGACAAAATAATTTCTTACAAAGTCTTTCTTTTAGGATATTATTGGCCTTCCCTTTTCAAGGATGCCAAAGAATAGGTAAAGAGATGTGATAGTTGTGAGAGTGCAGAAACTTGTTCCTTCATATGAAATGCCTCTACAACCTCAGGTACTCATTGAACCTTTTGAGAAATGGGCTCTAGATTATTTTGGTCTAATTAATCCACCATCCAAACAAAAAAGGCGCATTCTTGTTTGCACTGATTATGTTACAAAATGGGTAGATGCTAAAGTACTTTCTTTTGGTACTAAAAATGTTGTAGTTTCATTTCTTTTCAAGGATTTTTTTACTCGTTTTGTGTCCAAGTTGGTACTCTATTTAGACAGATCAAGGAACTTAATTTACATCTAAGTTTGTACAAAATATAATGGAGGAGTATGAAATCAAACACCAGAGGTCCACTCCATATCATCCACATGAAAATGGGCAGGTGGAATCCACCAATAAAGTAATTGAATCAATTCATACCAAGACTGTGCATATGCATAGAAGAGATTGGGTAGAAAAGCTTCCAGAAGCTTTATGGGCATACCTTACCACATGGAGAAAACACTACAGGACATACTCCCTATGAACTTGGCTATGGGAAGCAAGTCTTATTTCCTATTGAGTTCCAGATAAAGACCTTCAAGACAACATTTAAATTAGGTCTTGATTTATCTGAAGCACAAAAACAAAGAATGAAGCAGTTAAATGAACTAAATGAGGTGAGACATGATGTTATTCAAAGAACCATAATACTTCAACAACAAAAATCCAGGTGGCATGACAAATACATAAATGAAAGACAATTTTGGCCAGGAGATTGGCCATTACTTTTTGACTCAGTTTAAATATTTTCAAGGAAAATGGGCTTTGCAAAGGAGAAAATGAAAGCTCGATGCGTTGGAGTGTTGGGCACCCCCTTGGGCACTGGATTGGTTAATCTGGTTCCCTTGGAGAAGTGGAAATACCACAACGAATTTAAGTGCTAAAGGAAGTGTTTTCCAAGTGAATATCAGGCAGCACCTCGGAGTTGACTATGCCCACGAAGACGTTCTATTGGAGCATCTTATCCCCCGAACATTATTAAGGTGGGCGAAGATAAGAAAAAAGAGTGTCTTTCTTTATTCTTAGGTAAGGTTGGCGGACCTATTGCCTCTTAAGGGGAACAATGCCTTCTGTTTGTACGAAGGGTTGACTGAATTGATTTCTTCAGCAATGTATATGAGATTGGCATTGTCTTTTATAATGGTGTAGTCAAGATTAGAACGATTGATGAAGAAATAGTTACCTTCCTTTTAAATGGTCATCGATTGAGAATTTACCACAAGCCATTGACAAAGGAAGAATTTGTTAAAAACCTACAAGACAATTTTGATTTGAAGATGATTAAGAAGGATTTTCCTTCCTCTCCAACTTAATTTGTAAAGCTTTTTGTTTTATATATATATATATATATATATATATATATCTATATATATAGGAATCACCGACTGGAATGATTGAAAGATTTTAGCAGAAGTAAATGATCTAAGTCCATAGTGGAAGCACTTGAGGACAACTTCACAAGAACAATCAAGTATTAGAATCACAAGTTTGAAGGTATGAAAATATTGGATTTAATAATAAAGGTAAAAACATTACATTATGAAATAATATAGACGTTATACCATAATTCAAAATAATGATTACTGTTCTAACTTTGGACTGAGTTATTAATATCATTTCATATCGATGAAGTTAGCCCGAAAAGCCCAGTTTCCATCCATCATCACGCAAACACTTCATTTTCAAAACCCTGCTTCATTGATAATTTTGCTCACTCATATCCATTATACTCTGTTTCTCAAGAGCTATTACACGCAGGCCCCTCCACCCACGACCACTCCACCATGGGCGGCGGGGGAGTGGGCGGACCATGCCCATTTTTATTTTTAATTAAAAAAAAAAAATCCATAAAAAAAAGCTTAAAAGTTTTTAAATCTTTTTTTTTAAATATTTTTTAAAATTTTAAGAATTAAAAATGAAAATTTTAATTCGTTT
>APFE030499611.1:69660-97419 GCA_000404065.3 Pinus taeda | reverse complement strand
GGTATAACACTTCCTTCCATACAACAACAAAAATGACCCCATTTATGGCACTTTATGGGTATGAACCACCATCCATCACATCATATTTAAGAGAAAATTATAAGGTTCAAGTAGTGGAAAATCACATCGAACATCAACAACAACTCCTCCAACTCTTAAAGGATAACCTCGTGTTGGCACAGAATAGAATGAAACAACAGGCAGATCAACATCGCAACGAAAGAAGTTTTGTTGTAGGTGATTGGATATTTCTACGGCTACAACCATATAAGAAAATTTCCCTCAAGCAAGATAAGAAGGATAATAAATTATTATCACCAAAGTATTATGGTCCGTACAATGTGTTGCAAAAAATTGGTACTATGGCATACAAATTGGAGCTTCCTGCAGCTTCTCGATTGCACCCAGTTTTCCATGTTTCATGTTTAAAGAAGGTCATAGGGAACAAGCTCCCAATTCAAACAATATTGCCAAAACTTGACACGGAAGGAAAAATTATATTGGAATCGGAAGCAGTCACAGAAACAAGATCTCGACAGCTATGAAATCAATCAATTTCGGAGTATCTTATCAAGTGGAAGAACTTATCTGCGGAAGATTCCACACGGGAGGATGAGAATTTTACACATAAGTATCCAAAACTACTCAAGCATTGAGGACAACACTTTTTTTGAAGGAGAGGGGCATGTTGGGTCGCTATAATACTAGTGATTACCCCATTACTATGGTAGTTGTACCCCTTATTAATATTGTTGTGCCCCTATTGCCCCCATATTGTTATTACTTGTGCCCTATAGAATCCCTCTATTGTTATTTTTGTGGCTTTATATTATTATTGTTAGGTCGGCTGGGTTATATTGTGACTCCTTAGACTCCTATATATAGAAAGGAGGTTTTGTCATTTGTATCATCCAAGAATTGTTCATTTATGTCATGTAAAGGAGGTTTATCCCTCGAAGAGGCTGAATTCTAAGGCGTTGATCTATCTTTTCTATCTTTTCTTGAGCTGGTTTCATAACATATTCAAAGCTGTCCAGTTCCGAAATTACCCAAATCTGTCAAACTTTCATGGAAGAAAAATACAGGCCAAAAGACCCCCCTCCTTATATGTCATGCTTCTTTACTAATCTGGGCAAGGATATCAACACCACGATTGCTTGCATTTTGGGTTTTACTACTAATGAGTATGTAGATGAGATGACCTTAACCTACATGTCTATTTTTACCCTTGGTCAACCTCCTGCAGCTAAATTCGACTATGCTACATTTATTGCAGATAAGATGCATGACCAATTCATGAAATTAAAGCAAGAGAGAGTATTTAAATATTCTTCAGTCTTGTATCATATTTTTCTCTACTACCATACTGATAAATTCCCTTTCTCTGTCCAAAAGCCTTATACTAAAGGGAATCCTAGGTCTGTTATCTTTTTGACCTCAATTTTCCACTATGCTAGTTCTTCTCCTCATCCTTACACAGATTTCATAGACTTATTTGTACATCCGGTAACTACTATGTTATTGGGAAATCATCCTCCCAAGATTAGTGCAGACATTAAAAGAGTTCTTCAGTTATCCAAGCAGTACAAGGTTGGTGATTGGTACTGTACCAGAACCATACCGAGATCAAAATTTATGGGTGTGAGCTGCCTCCGTATAAAAGGATAAAGGATCACCTAGGCCCCTTTATTTGCAACAACAGAACAACAGGGCAAGAGGTAGAGGAAATCCTTGAGAGATTGAGATTAAAAAAGAGTTTCATCTGGCCCTATGACCCCCATATCTTCATCTGTGATAGAAGGCAAAAGCATAAGCTATCCCCCTACTTCCACCATAGGATCCCATAGATTAAGCAATATGAAAATCAGTCTGAATGGGTGGAAGGAACTCTAATAGACCAGGATAGCATACAAGTTGAAGTTGACAATGTATGGGTAGATTTGGAAAGGAATATTGATGAAAATTCCTTTGTACAGGTGCCAGGAGAGACTTCATGACCAAAAAAGTCACAAGAACCCAACACTCAACCATCAGAGCATCAAGATACATCAAACCAAGCAAGAACTTCAAGCCAACAACAAGAGTCAGAGCATCCCGAAATTTTAGAGGAGTTAGCTCAACCTCAACAAATCATGAGCAACCCTCCATTTTTACAAACTCCTCTCCATAAGGAAAGGAATCATCAAAGAGACTGGGAAGAGGCCACTCCTTCCAGCAGGCTTACTGATCAAACTTTTGCTAAAAGGAAAAGGTTGAATCCCTATGTAGAAGAAGAGTTCATTGAGGAGACCACAGGAAACACAATGGTAGAAAGGACAAAGAGTAGGCAAACTATCCCAACAGGTGGGACCCCATCTACTTCATATATGCAAGTATTGGAAAGACAACAGAGCATAGAGGTGTCATCCTTTAGGGCTTCCTCTGAACAGAGCCTAGATATCAAGGGTAAGTATAAAGAAATAAAATTGAGGAATGAGAAATTGAAAGCACAAACTTATGCCCATTACCTCAAAATGGCCCCAACCAACTAGACCAGACTTATGTTAGATTTTGACATAAAGGAAGGGAAAATGCAGATGAGTTTCCTCAAGCCCACTATGTAGTAGCCAAAATCCATGGCACATTACTTAAAAACTAATTTTGAAGTATTGGCAAAGGATATTTATCCTATCGACCAAATAGAACTACATAAGCAGACCAGGGAAATGGTTTATTCTACTTTAACTAGCAAAGCCATTGCAGCCCATCAATTGCAAAATTCATTGCATAACACCTCTGCACAACTGCAATTAGAAAAGGCTTCCTCTCAAGCCAAGGACACCAGAATAAAAGCTTTAGAAGATCTGATAATAGGATTAGGACATGATCCCAAAGATGTGAAGGCAGCTGAACTGTTAATTAAAAAGAAGAATGATGACATTGCTACCTTGAAAAAGTAGCTTAAGATCCCTCCACTCCATCATCCCCAAACTGTAGAAATTATAGAAAGAAAAAAGGAGGAAGAACTTATGGAATTGTTCCTAAGACTAAATGACCAGCTAAAGGAAACTAAGGACGAACTGGAAAAAGAAATACAGTCCAAGCAAAGTGAGTCGACCACTTCTCAGAATGTTATTCCCACAGTTTCTATAGGTGTGCCTTCCACTCTGGAAACTGCCTTGGCGCCAACACTTCCACCAGTTACAACACTGCCAGTAACAGGGACCACTTCGACTACAAGTACACCAGCCAGCACAGAGTCAACATAAAAAAAGACAGATGAAATGATTAATGCCATAGAACAAATGAGCATCCAGGCAACTGAGTTGAAGAAACTTAAAGAACAAATGTCAAGCTTAGAAACCAATTATGAGCTTGCACAGATTCAGAACAAAGAAGAAGAAAGGAAAAACGAAAGGATGGAAGAAAGAATCAAAGTCCTAGAAAAGGACTTAACATTAGAAAAACCTTTGAGAGATATTAAAGATATCTTATGGACCAATATCATTGATTCCATAAATGATATATGGCCTTCTATCCAAATAATTTTTTAACAGACTGAGCTAGTTAAAATAGCTGTGAATGCCATACAGAAAACCAGAGAAGAATTGGGAGAGAAAACTGAAGAGGCAACCCAATTGATTAACTTTTTGAATAGAAAAAATAGGAACCAACTGGAGTAATTGGAAATTGAGGATAGAACTACCACCATCGTGGAAATTACGAAATTTATTACTAAAATGAACTTGATGCTTAATTTGGAAAAAGGATGTCAAAGTATTCAGGAGGACATAGATGATTTTAAGTTAAAATATGGCATTCTAAGAGACAAAGGCCTTCCAAGCCCACTGGTCATAAATGACAAGTTAATGACCCATGATGATTACATTGAGAAACTGCACAAACAAGCCAGAAGTCAAGCCAACTCTTCTACAACAAAAGCACTACCTACAGGAAAGGTGCTTTATGATGGTTTAGAAAATCATTTTTATATTG
This sequence comes from Pinus taeda, assembly GCA_000404065.3. Classification (NCBI taxonomy): domain Eukaryota; kingdom Viridiplantae; phylum Streptophyta; class Pinopsida; order Pinales; family Pinaceae; genus Pinus; species Pinus taeda. The sequence goes on along the minus strand of APFE030499611.1, from coordinate 93,444 downwards.
AACATGAAGTGAAACACCTGTTCACAATCCACCCAAATTTTGAAAAGTACACTGAAGCTGATGAAGTGTACAGGAAATTGGTCAGAATGAAAATACCAAATGATGAATAATGGACTGATATGATACAGATACTATAAGTTACTGTAGGAAATCTATAAAGTATAGAATATTTACTAAGGTAAAGTCTGGTAACACAGGTAAAATAGTATCGGAATACAGATAAAAGAGTATTAGAACACAGGTAAAGAGTGTCATCAGATGAAAGTAAGAAGAAGATCTAGCACACAATTACAAAAGAAACTGCAAGAGGCAAATCCGAGTTCCAACATCCAGCTCGTTCATAAATAAAGGGACAATAGCAATATGTTTTCCATCTATCTCTATCTTTATGTAAAAGATATTTTGTATTTCCTATTATAAATCTCATATGGTTATGAGATATTTTTGTGTAATTTTTGTATAAATACTTCAGAAATTGAAGTCTTGAGTGTGGATTCGAAGACATTTCTGGTATACATTTCATATCATGTTAGTGAGTTGTTGTAATCAAGTTTGGATTGGTTGCTAGATCATGAAATAAAGTTAAAGACATTTCATAGGATTCTTGTGCACGATGGAAACCAAATAAGTATTATCTCTACATGTTATTATTGTTTTCTCATCATGTAATAAATATTCACTTGTTTTATTTATAAAATTTGAATAGTAAACAAAGAAAAATATTTGAGAATTAGCTTCAAGCTCTTTGTTTTGACATGTTTACATTCTCACTATTTTCTACTGAATTACCTTGGTTTGGGAAATCTTAGTTGCTCCCCTACTTCCGTAGTTTTTTCCTTAGGTCAAAAGTGAAGGATTCTTAATTTCCCTTTACCTTTGACCTCCCTCTTTTCCTCATCCTGATCTTGGTTTAAGGATTTTTCATTACACTTCTACCTTAACTAGGTTTACCTCATCCATTTGAACCCACAGATTTGCTTTATGTTGTACTCACTTGCCCTGTGAATTCCTCCTTTAGCAATTGATCTGATTTGGTTAAGCTACTCTTTATCTCACCCCATAGCCCAATGGATTAAAGGCTTTCTCTACCCATATGTTCCCAGAATTCCACCACCCAATCAAAATCAAAACACCCTTAAAACTTTCATAACTAGCCTAATATCCCAGCAAATAAAGCTAAATCATAAAGAGAGAGCCCTCTCTGAGTGTAGATCGGCTAGGATCTATAATTAAAAGATTGGTTTGTAGTTACCTTGGATCCTTTCCTTCTTTCCAATAACTTCTAAGGAAAATCTGAGTGATAACATAGTGGCAACCATACTGGGGACCAACAAATCCTCAGTTGATACAAACCTTTAAGAAACCTAAAAAGCTTAATTTGAAATATCTTAGAGTGATAGAAGTTATTTTGGAAAATCCATAAAAGAATAGCATTGAAAAGATCGAAATCTGGTTTCAGGAAGAACTCATTACACTAGGGCTAACCCTGATCCAAATCCTCCCCCTGTGTTTGAAAATCCCAACCTGATTTTGAGAATCATTAGAAGATAAGAAAGTTCAGTTAGCCCCAGACCTTTGTTCAGATCACATTCATTTCTGGTTGAGTGGCTTTTCCTAGAAGATTTTCCTTTTGACAAACATTTTGAACTCTCTCTATTTAGAACCACATCTGACAGTGAACTATTGGACCTAGTCCAAGATCCAGAATTCCTCAGAGAACTTGAAACCCAATGAGCCAATTTGTCAATTGATCGATATTTGCATAACTCCACTCAGTCATATATTACCACCGAGAGAACACCTGAACTTTCTGAAACTACTTTTCTTTCTGCTAGTTCATCATTATTCCCTCACTCTTCTGAAATCCATTCCATCCCTTCCTTCATCCCTTCACTTCCTCCCCAACCAATTATCACCAACATCCCATCACCACCTCCAATTCTTCCTCCACAACCCAAACACCTCCTGTTACCCCAACTCAGATTCACACTATTACCCAACCTAGAATCATGGCAAATAGATATGCTCCCCTTGTGATGCCTGCTCCCCTAGGTGCCATGCCTCAGGACTATCATAGTAAAGTTACTACTTTTGATGGCACTAGAACCTACATAGCTTAGCAGCAGACTAAGAAAATGACAAACTATTTTGAGATATATGAAATTTGACACAGTTGACGTTCAAATGAGAATTTTTGTGCAAAATCTAGCTGGGGAAGTGAGAACATGGTTTAGATCCTTGGCACCTAAGAGTATAGATAGTCTAAGAGTCCTTTACTAGCAATTCTTGAATAGGTGGGAGAAAATAAGGACTCCCTGCAGATTTTATCTGAATATGAGAACCTTAGAAGGGGACCTCATGAAACTGTTCAAGACTATTGCACTAGGTTTAATAGTGTTTATAGTGCCATTCCACTCGACCTTAGTCCCCCACCTAGTTTAGCCCTGATCAAATTTCCTGATGGATTTGATTCAGATATGGCTTTCCAGTTAAGAGAAAGGAACCCCCCCACTCTAGAAGAAATGCAGAGTGTAGCAGTAAGTGTTGAGGCTAACCTACTTTACAAAAGAGTCAAAGTTAGGAATGAGAGAAGAACACCTGTCAAAGAAGAAAATACGCCCTTTGAACAAAAAATTGATGCTATAGTCAAAGGAATAGACAGATTGTTAGACAGAGTTGAAACTATTGAAAGGAAATCTCCCTGGGATGGCCAACATGCTAATTCAGGGAGTAATCCTAACTTTAGAAAAAATCAGAACCAAAATGCTAGAAAGAATATTCCTGACCAAAATATTAGACCACCTTTCCAAGAAAACTATGCAGAGGCCTCCCACTCAGAAGACCTTGAACAAGATACTCAGATAAATTTAATGGCTCTAGATGATGAGGAAGGAGTTTTCCTAACTCAAGACGACCAGGAATCCCATGTGCTCCAACAATTCTAGACCCAAATAGGGGAATCATTTGATTTTAGGCAGGGATATGATTATGCTATTTTTGAGGTACATAAGAAGTATAATTTAAGAAGCAAAAAAATATTGATGCCCCGAAACCAAACCAGAAAATAGGTCCTAATCAACCTAAAAAGGGTAAAATAGTTCCAATGACGAAAACACTTCAGATCCTTTCTAAAACAAATCAAAATCCTCCCAGCCCCACCATAGAAGATGTATGTGATAATCAACCCAATAATGAACAACCTCCCTCTTCACCCCCCAAGGAAATAGTAGCAGAGTCTCCAAAAATTGTATTAGAAAAATCAACAAAAAATGCTCCAAGCCCTGAAAAAGATGAAAACACTACAGCCAGAACTCCAAAGGTTCAAACAGACAAAGCACCTTTTCCATTTAACCTTGAAGAAGAGATGGCCAAGCTTAAAATTTTTGTTCCTTTGACAGAACTGGTAAAACATGATACTTACAAGTCTTAGATAAACAAATCATTAAATATCATAGAAATGAAGATTCTGTAAATCTCTTTGATGACCAACCCGAGTTAATTTTTTGGCCCCAAGGTAAATGGGAAACCAATGGAAGGAGGGATACCACCCTTTTATGTTAGTCTTAATATCCATGACAAGATTTTGCATAATGCCATGTTTGACTTTGGTGCATCGCACAATCTCATGCCCAAGTCTGTTATGGAGAAACTTAACTTAGACATCACTAGACCCTATAGGGATTTATTTTCCTTTGGTTCGATTCAAGTTAGGTGTTTAGGACTTATAAAGGATTTGTGTGTTTCTTTGGTTCAATACCCTGCCAAAACTATACTCATGGACATTGTTGTAGCAGATATCCCACCCAAGTATGGCATGCTGTTGTCTAAATCCTGGGGGGCCAAACTTCAAGGGTCTCTACAATTAGACATGTCATATGCCACCATATCTATTTTTGGACAACCAAAGAAGCTATATAGAGAAACTTTAATGAAATATGTAGTGAGTAGTCAGGAGAGACCTCAAAACTTTCCTATTTACTCAATGCATTCTGATATGGATTCCTTTATTCTCTATAATGCAAAAACTAATCCAGAAAATACTCCAAATGATATAGCAGTAGAACCAAAAGAAATTGTAAAATAAAAGTCAACTGTCCAAATTCAAGAGATATCAGATGACAAAGAAAATCTAGATGCCTTAGTTAAGAAAGATTTCACTACCCTAGATGAAAACTATGAACATGAAATCTTATGGCATTTAAAGTTTGATGGTTCAGTAAACAAATTAGGCGCAAGGGCAGGAGTATGGATTTAAAACTTAGAAAATGATCATGCGAAAGGACATGCCTATAGGTTAAATTTCAAATGCACAAACAACATGGCAGAATATTAGGCCCTCCTATTAGGTCTTAAATTGGTTAAAAGCTTAGGAGTCATAAGGGTGTTAATTATGGGAGATTTTGAATTGATAGTTAAACATATTAATGGTGCTTACCTAACCAGAGAACCTAGAATAGGACTTTACAAAGGAACAGTTGTAGAAATCCTTAACACTTTTTTAGAAACCAAGCTTGCAACCATTCCTAGAAAACATAGCATGCAAGCTCATAGCCTGGCTATGTTTGCCAGCACCTACAAATTGCCTTTTCAACCCAATCACCAATATACTGCTGAGGTAAGGCACAAGACAACTATACCTGATAATCTTAAGAACTGGCAAGTTTTGAAAATGATAAGCAGATTAATCACTTTCTTAGATGAAGAATTTGATAGCATTAATATAGGTGTAGACATGATTTTAGATTTTGATCACGCTAATGAGTTAGACATTAACAAATTGGAAGAAAACTCAATAAACATGCTTCACCCTACTAAATTCATAAAAACAGATATTCAGGACTTAAAGAAAATGGATATTGATGAAATAATTGGTGATGAAACTAAAGTCATAAATCTAAAAGATAACCAATTACCCAAGGGATTAACTCCTTTGGAGGACTTATTTGACTCCAATGATATTCCTAAAAAACCTAAGATGGAGTCCTTGAAAGCAGACATTGAAGAATGCAATGTAGGAACTCAAGACAATCCTAAGCTGATAAAATTGTCTAAATCATTACCCCTTGATGAAAAACTAAAATATATTGAGCTAATGAAGGAATTCCAGGATCGTTTCACCTGGAATTACGAAGACTTAAAATCCTATGATACCAACATTATACAACACACTATCCCTTTGAAAGAAGATCATAAACCTTTTAGGCAGAAGTTAAGAAGAATAAATCATGTTTTATTACCTTCCCTTGAAAAAAGAGATCAAACAGATGTATGAAGTAGGAATCATTGCCCCCATTAGGTTTTCAGATTGGGTATCCAAACTTGTCCCTACAAGAAAGAAAACAAGAAAAATCAGATTGTGTGTTGACCTTAGAAACTTGAACAAAGTCTCACTAAAAAACAACTATCCCTTACCTAAAATGGACCACGTACTGCAAAGGGTAGTAGGTTCCACAAGGATTTCACTTTTAGATGGATTCTCGAGTTACAACCAAATTTTAGTCCATCCTGATGACCAAGCAAAAACTGCATTCACAACCCCATGGGGCACCTTCATGTATGTTAAAATGCCTTTTGGATTGAAAAATGTAGGGGCCACTTTTCAAAGGGCAATGGATATTACATTTGCAAAGGAAATCCATGACTTCCTGGTTATATACCTTGATGATATCACAGTGTTTTCTAAGTTAGATCAACAACACCTGGATCATCTTAGGCAAGTTTTTCCTAAATGCAAGAAATATGGCATTTCTCTAAACCCAAAGAAGTCTTTATTTGGTTTGGAAGAAGGAAAAATGTTAGGCCACATTATCTCCAAAGATGGAATCCAGATTGACCCAACTAGGATTGAAGCTATCTTGCAAATATCTCACCCAAGAAACATTAAAGAACTTCAGGCATTTTTAGGAAAAATAATGTTTTTTAAGAAGATTCATCTCTAATATAGCTGAACTAATTAGATTGTTGAATAGCATGTTAAAAAAATATTCGGCTATTAAGTGGACAGTAGAGGCTAAAAAATCATTTGAAGAAATAAAATTAGCCTTAACTCGAACACCAGTCCTCATAAGTCCAATGTTTGACAGAGAATTTATTATTTTTTCCTTTGCATTTGAACATAGTATTGTTGTATTTTTACTACAGAAAAATGATCAAGGATTTGAACAACCAATAGCTTTCTTTAGTAAAGCTCTAAGAGATACATCCTTAAAATATAGTATAATGGAAAAATAGGGTTTTGCTTTGGTACAAGCCATCAAAGATTTCCGAGTATATCTTGTATTCTCACATTGTAGCTTATGTTCCCATTGTTGTAGTCAAAGACATTCTCACCCAAAATGGAGTTGATGGCAAAAGGGGAAGTGGATAGCTACCATATTGGAGTATGACATAGAGATTAAACCTACAAAATTAATCAAAGGCCAAGGGCTGGCTCAACTCATGGCTGAAACTACTAGCTGAGCCCTAGGTATAAATTTTATTGCAGAACTGGATAATGAAGAGGAGATGGAGACTCCATAGATCAGCCATGCCTTTTTAGACTCACCTTGGTATGCTGATATAGTATATGTTTTAAAAAACATACAAGCTCCTCCAGGGTTATCCAAAACTAAAAGTAGGTTTTTGAAAATGAAATCTTTAAAATTCTGCATAATGGATAATACTTTATTTTGGAAAAATCATGAAGGCGTTCTCTTAAATTGTTTATTAAAGGAAGAATCTGACAAAGTACTCCAAGAATTTCATGCAGGTGATTGTGGAGGACACCTCTATTGGAATACAATAGCTGATAAAATCATGAGGGCTGGATTCTACTGGCCAACCTTGTTTTCTGATGTAAGAAAGTTTGTAAGCTCCTGCCACAAGTGTCAGATCTTTGAAGGAAAAAGAAAACTTCTTCCTTTACCTTTGAAACCAATTTCTATAGAAAAACCATTTCAACAAACGGGTCTAGACTTCATTGGTAAAATTCATCCCCCCTCTTCTGCCCAACATAAATGGATACTGACTACCACAGATTACTTTACCAAGTGGATAGAAGCCATTCCCTCCAAACAAGCCACTGACACTGTTATCATAGGTTTCCTAGAGGCTAATGTTCTGTCTAGATTTGGTTTCCCCAACAAAATTATCACATACAATGCTACAACATTTAAATAAAAAAGAATGATTGATTTCTCTCATAAATACCATATAATCCTTGGTCACTCCACACCCTACTATCACCAAGAAAATGGACTTGTCGAATCCTCCAACAAAAGCTTAATTAATATTATTAAAAAATTGTTGGAAGACAATAAGAAAACATGGAACAAGAAACTGATCAATGCTTTATGGGCAGACAGGCTTATAACTAAGAAATCTATTGGTACTAGTCCCTATTAGTTAGTCTATGGCATGGAGGTAGTTTTTCCCTCATCATTAGGAGCTCCAATTATGAAACTGCTCTAGGAATCTCAAGTTGAAGAAAATGATATTCAGAGAAGAATCAATCAAACTATTCACCTGCAGCAAACCAAGGAAGAAGTATACCTTAGAGCCTAAGTATTGCAATAAAAACTTAAGAAAGTTTTTAATAAAAGAACCAAGGTAGAGGACTTCTATCTTGGTGACAATGTTTTGAAATGAGATTCTAGAAGAGAAGACAAAGGGAAACATGGGAAGTTTGACTTCCTATGGAAAGGCCCATACATTATATATGCTTTCAGGGACTTTCTCAAAGAATTGAATGGTGCAGAGATAGAAGGAGGACCTGCCAATGGTCGGATGTTGAAACATAGTTTTACTAGTTCATATTGTACATACTATATCCTTCATAATGTTCAGTGTTGATTGGATGGTAATTTTGGAGTTGAAGCCTGAAGAGAAGGCCCTAAAATTCAAACGTTTTACTGTCATAAATATCAAGAAAGCAGAAAAGTAAAAGGGTCATTGCAGAATAAAATCACAAGTCTTTCAAAGAATGCCATTGATCTACAGTTCTTGACTTTTGACCAGGGAAAGCGATCCCCAAGTGGAGCCATTGTTATGTTCCTATACCAATAGGTGTCATAATTTATGATTGACTTAGTTTATCTCTGTAATATGTACATACCTTTGCTTTCTGCAAATGTTTTCCATATTCAAAAATTCAAAAAAGTTAAAAAATATAAAGAGGGTATGTCCTAAAAGAAAAATAAAAGGACAAAAAGAATGAAAAAGGTCAAAAAAGATGAAAATGAACCCCAAAGAAAAAGAAAAAGAAAAGACTAGGAAAGTGTGCAAGTCCAAATGCCACTGCTATTTTACTTTTTGTACAATAATGATTGTGTGCAAAGTGTTCTTATGCCACAATCCATGGTAACCAAACAATTTAATCTTGGTTATTCCATGTTTTCAATTTCCTGCTTATATATAGAGAATAAAATTTGACCAAACTGTTTAATCTTGGCAGATAAATAGATAGGTAGAGTAAATAAAAGAAGGAGCTCAATAGTTTAATCTAAGCCCATGGATGTAATAAGGATAGACTTAGATATGTTTCCATTGTAAAAGAAAAGAAAAGTTTGATAAGGGTTTGCCAGTTTAAGTGCACCCTAATAAAAGAAGTAAAAATGGTAGGATGTGTAGGTGGATAAGTAGATGATTGGTTGCAGAATTATGTATGATGAATGGTTAAGTTAAAAGCTTAAATCATTTGCTTTCATCATCACATTACTTTGGCAAAGCATGGATGACAAAGGCAGATTTACAAGGTTGCATGATTAATTTCCTCATTCATTTTACCCCTTATTATAATTAATTTCCCACAAGCAAAAGTTCTGAAAACCTTGAGTTAAAGAGGCTAAGAGCATTTCTCTGACTTTTGGAGGGACCAAACCCTCGTCCCAATAACTTATAAGGTAAAAGGTGCTAAAAATCCCTCATCAACATTCACCCCTTCATCATTTATTCACTTCCTCTAAAAACCCCTTTTCCCTAAGCAAATTCCCTATTTGCTAAAGAAAAGTAATTACCCCACAAAATCCCTTTAGCTTAAGTTATAATGTTTTAATATGAAAAACAAATTAATGTTAAACGTGTTATACTTAGCGCACTTTTATTTTTCATCTCATATTAACAATTGTTTTTACTTGTTATTAAATCCTAAAAAATAACCCCTTTCCCCTATGTATTTATTAAATCCCTTTAATGATAATATCCCATCCCCAAAATAAATAAAACCCCCACGATCAACGTTAATTAATCGATCTACGATTAATTAGAAGTTAACCTCCACCAATCACATCACCCCTGATGTTATTAATTTCCATAAATCTGCAATTAGTTCCCATCGGGCCCCTCCATTAACTCCCTATCAAATCCGTGCCCCAATCACTAACGATCTGACCCTTTCAGATCTGACGATCGACGCTCATATCGGGTGGCCTCCAATACCGAACTTTACCCACCCGATGTGAGTGGTTTCACTATTTACCTGCCGCTATGTGTCACCTAATGAATGGCATCAGGCGGACCTATCCCAATATCGCCTAGCACTTAAAGGTTGTGCGATGAAAACTATTACCATTTCCGCTTACCACCATTGCTAAATGACAAAATGTCACATCCATTGACTGGCGCTATCCGTCCCTTTCACCACTCCCGCCAAACATTTTGAATTTGCGAATAAAACAAAAGCACTCATTATTTTTGTTTTACCGAAACAATAGAATCTCTTGTTCTCCATGCACACAGAAGCACATTTGTGTTGTCACCCTACATTCAAACCATCAACTCCAAGAAGCCGTTGAACTCCCAGTCACCACTGCAGATCAGCATGCCCCATCCAGGCTACACACCAGTGCCATTCTGCTTCCCGTGCCACCATAACCAAGTATTTACTTAGTTCTACTAGAAAACCCTATGTTTATATCAAACCAGGACTGAAATGATTTAGAAAATGAGTGTTTTTATCAAAATTTAAGCGGTCGAATACTTTGAATACTCCATAGAACAACCTGGTTCTCCATAAGATCCCTGAATTTCCCTCCCAATATCCTTGAATACACGAGAACCAAGGATGGAAGCTCTCATTGCCCTAAATGTCACGCCACTTACTTCCCCCCACATGGATTTGGACCACCTTCCCTTGGCTGACAACGATTTTCAAATTAAGGACCTTACTTTTGACGAAATCCCCTTGAAGTTATATTATAAGTATCGGGATAATTTTCTGAACCATGCTGATGAAATAGGTCTATGGGAATCAAACCTACCTAATTATAAATTCCGCACTGTCCATTTTTTCCCAAATATTATCCACCAATGCCATGCAAACTGCGACCCTAATATGACAATTGTAATGTCCTCAGACCAGAAAATCCTATTCACCATTACATCCAAATCCATAAAGGAGATGTTACCGTTGCAACCTGGTCAAGACCTCACTCCCCTTTCCATTTCCAATTTACTTGAAAATTTTTCAAAGCTGTCCAGTTCCGAAATTACCCAAATCTGTCAAACTTTCATGGAAGAAAAATATAGCCCAAAAGACCCCCCTCCGTATATGTCATGCTTCTTTACTAATCTGGGTAAGGATATCACCAACATGATTGCTTGCATTTTGGGTTTTACTAATAATGAGTATGTAGATGAGATGACCTTAGCCTACATGTCTATTTTTACCCCTAAACAACCTCCTGCAACCAAATTTGACTATGCTACATTTATTGCAGATAATATGCATGACCAATTCATGAGATTAGAGCAAGAGAGAGTATTTAAATATTATTCAGTCTTGTATCATCTTTTTCTCTACTACCAAACCGATAAATTCCCTTTCTCTGTCAAAAATCTTTATACTAAAGGGAATCCTAGGTCTGTTATCTTTTGGACCTCAATTTTCCACTATTCTAGCTCTTCTCCTCATCCTTACATAGATTTCATAGACTTATTTGTACATCCAGTAACTACTATGTTATTGGGAAATCCTCCTCCCAGGATTAATGCAGACATTAAAAGATTTCTTCAGTTATCCAAGTAGTACAAGGTTGGTGATTGGTACTTGTACCAGGACCATACCAAGATCATAATTTATGGGTGTGAGCTACCTCCCTATAAACTTCCCAAATATCTTCCCATGTGATTATTTTCTCTTGAGTACTACAGGAAAATGATCAATTCTGATGATATCCACTCTGTAAAGAATAAGAAGAAAGCTCAACTAAGGATAAAGGATCATCTAGGCCCCTTTATTTGCAACAACAGAATAGAAGGGCAAGAGGCAGAGGAAATCCTTGAGAGATTGAGACTAAAAAGGAGCTTCATCTAGTTGTATGACCCCCATAGCTTGATCTATCATAGAAGGCAAAAGCATAAGCTATCCCCCTACATCCACCATAAGATCCCAAAGATTGAGCAATATGAAAATCAGTCTGAATGGGTGGAAGGAACTCTAATAGACTAGGATAACACACAAGTTGAAGTTGACAATGTATGGTTAGATTTGGAAAGGAAGATTGATGAAAATTCCTTTATACAGGTGCCAGGAGAGACTTCATGACAAAAACAGTCACAAGAACCTAGCACTCAACCATCAAAGCATCAAGATACATCAGACCAAGCAGGAACTTCAGGACAACAAGAAGAGTTAGAGCATCCAAAAATTTCGAAGGAGTTAGCTCAACCTCAGCAAATCATGAGAAACCCCTAGTTTTACAAACTCCTCTTAATGAGGAAAGGAATCGTAAAAGATACCGGGAAGAGGCCAATCCTTCCAGCAGGGCCACTGATCAAACGTTTGCTGAAAGGAAAAGGTTGAATCCCTATGCAGAAGAAGAGTTCATTGAGGATACCACAGACAACACAGTGGCATAAAGGATAGACAGCAGGAAAACTATCCCAACAGGTGGGACCCCATCTACTTCACATATGCAAGTATTGGAAAGAAAACAGAGCATAGAGGTGTCATCCTTCAGGGCTTCCTCTGAACAGAGCCTGGATATCAAGGGTAAGGATAAAGAAATAAAAGTGAGGAATGAGAAATTGAAAGCACAAACTTATGCCCATTACCTCAAAATAGCCCCAACCAACTAGACCAGACTTATCTCAACTTTTGACATAAAGGAAGGGAAAATGTAGATGAGTCTCCTGAAGCCCACTGTACTGCAGCCAAAATCCATGGAAGATTACTTTAAAATTGATTTTGAAATATTAGCAAAGGATATTCATCCTATTTACCAAATATAACTACATAACCAGACTGGGGAAATGGTTTATTATACTTTAATTGGAAAAGCCATTGCAGCCCATCAACTGCAAAATTATTGCATAACACCTTTGCACATCTGCATTAGTAAAGGCTTCCTCTCAGGCCAAGGACACCAGAATAAAAGCTTTAGAATATCTGATAATAGAATTGGGACATGATCCCAAATATGTGAAGGCAGCTGAACTATTAATCAAAAAGAAGAATGATGACATTGTTGCCTTGAAAAAGCAGCTTAAGTTCCCTCCACTCCATCCTCCCCAAACTGCAGAAATTATAGAAAGAAAAAAAGAGGAAGAACTTATGGACTTGGTCCTAAGACTAAATGACCAGCTAAAGGAAACTGACGATGAATTGGAAAAAGAAATACAGTCCAAGCAAAGTGAGTCGACCACTTCTCATATTGTTATTCGCATAGTTTCTACAACTGTGCCTTCCACTCTGGCAACTGCCTTGGCACCAACGCTTCCACCAGTCATAGCACTGCCAGTAACAGGGATCACTTCGAGTACAGGTACACCAGCCAGCACAAAGTCAGCATCAGAAAAGACAGATGAAATGATCAAAGTCATGGAACAAATGAGCATCCAGGCAATTGATTTGAAGAAACTTAAAGAACAAATGTCAAGCTTAGAAACCAATTATGAGCTTGCACAGATTTAGAAGATAGAAGAAGAAAGGAAAAACATAAGGATGGAAGAAAGAATCAAAGTCCTTGAAAATGACTTAACATTAGAAAAACCTTTGAGAGATATTAAAGATATATTATGGACCAATATCATTGATTCTATTAATGATATTTGGCCTTCTATCCAAATCATTTTTGAACAGACTGAGCTAGTTAAAATAGCTGTGAAGGCCATATAGAAAACCAGAGAAGAATTGGGAGAGAAACCTAAAGAGGAAACCCAATTGATTAACTTTTTGAAGGCACGAATTAGAGCAATTTGAAATTGAGGATAGAACTATCACCATCCTGGAAATTAAGGAAGTCCTTACTAAAAAAAACATGATGCTTAATTTGGAAAAAAGATGTCAAAGTATTCAGGAGGACATAGATGATTTTATGTTAAAATATGGCATTCTAAGAGACAAAGGCCTTCCAAGCCCACTAGTCATAAATGAAAAGTTAATGAGCCATGATGATTACATTGAGAAACTGTACAAACAAGCTAGAAGTCAAGCCAACTCTTGTACAACAAAAGCACTACCTATAGGAAAGGTGCTTTATGATGGTTTAGAAAATCTTTTTTATATTGAACATGAAGTGAAATACTTATTCACGGTCCACCCAAATTTTGCAAAGTACACTGAAGCTGACGAAGTGTACAGGAAATTGGTCAGAATGAAAATACCAAATGATGAATGGTGGACTGATATGATACAGATACTATAAGTTACTATGGGAAATCTATAAAGTATAAAATATTTACTAACGTAAAGTCTGGTAACACAAGTAAAAGAGTATGATAATACAGGTAAAAGAGTATCAGAACACGGGTAAAGAGTGTCATCAGATGAAAGTAAGAAGAAGATCTAGCACACAATTACAAAAGAAACTATAGGAGGCAAATCCGAGTTCCAACATCCAGCTCGTTCATAAATAAAGGGACAACAACAATCTATTTTCCATATGTCTTTATCTTTATGTAAAAGATATTTTGTATTTCCTATAATAAATCTCATATAGTTATGAGACATTTTTGTGTAATTTTTGTATAGATACTTCAGAAATTGAAGTCTTGAGTGTGGATTCGAAGACATTTCTGGTATACATTTCATATCAAGCTAGTGAGTTGTTGTAATCAAGTTTGGATTGGCTGTTGGATCATGAAATAAAGTTAAAGACATTTCATAGGATTCTTGTGCACGATGGAAACCAAAGAAGTATTATCTTTACATGTTATTATTGTTTTCTCATCACGTTATAAATATTCACATGTTTCCTTTATAATATCTAAATCGTAAACAAAGGAAAATATTTGAGAATTAGCTTCATCCTCTCTGTTTTGACATGTTTACATTCTCACTATTTTCTATTGAATTACCTTGGTTTGGGAAATCTTAGTTGCTCCCCTACTTCCGTAGTTTTTCCCTTAGGTCAAAATTGAAGGATTCTTAATTTCCCTTTACCTTTGACCTCCCTCTTTTCCTAATCCTGATCCTAGTTTAAGGATTCTTCATTACCCTTCTACCTTGACTAGGTTTACCTCATCCATTTCAACCCACATATTTGCTTTCTGTTGTATTCGCTTGCCCTGTGAATTCCTCCTCTAGCAATTGATCTGATCCGGTTAAGCTACTCTTTGTTTGACCCCATAGCCCAATGGACTGAAGGCTTGCTCTACCCATCTGTTCCCATAATTCCACCACCCAATCAAAATCAAAACACCCTTAAAACTTTCACAACTAACCTAATATACCAACAAACAAAGCTAAATCATAAAGAGAGAGCCCTCTCTGAGTGTAGATCGGCTAGGATCTATACTTAAAAGATTGGTTTGTAGTTACCTTGGATCCTTTCCTTCTTTCCAATAACTTCTAAGGAAAATCTGAGTGATAAGAGAATCTAGGTATGGATAGTAATGTTTTTAAAAAGGGTATTTCGAGCATAGTTCTAAAGGGTAAATGGAGGAATTTACTGTTAGTTCTTCAGAAGTTCGTTACTTGTGAGGGTAGATTTGGTAGCATGTTTTTCTACCATGTTCATTTGATGGTGCACTTTCTTGAAGGAAATGAAATCAATTTAACCTATTTTATCACTTAATAGCCTGAGGAAGATGTCTGGAAATACACAAAGAAAAATTTAGTCCACTGAAAACACTCTATATCATCATGGCCTTGTAAAGGTGCTTATTAAAGCCCATCTTGAGAGTCTAGGAGACAACTAGGATAATTTCCTAATTAGAAATTATTTTAAAGAAGTTGAGCAAGGAGAACCAAGTACCAATAAGATAAGGAAAAGAAGAAGAAAATTGTCTGAAAACCCTACTGATAACCCACCTCAACTAAAGAAGCATTCAAAAGATGAACTTGCTCTTACATATGTTCTATAAAAATATAAATAAGAAAATTGCTAGAAGAAAGAAATTCAGTGAAAAAGAAGAAAATGCACACAAGGAGAAAATAGAGGAAACAAATAAAGCCACTACATAATAGAAGAAAAATAAAAAAACAAACTCCTCCCTCATCTACCATAAGGAGAAGTGCAAGACTTAACAAAATGGTAAAGGAGTCATCTCAACAATTTATAGAGTTTGTTAATCTAGATGAGGGGAAGGAATCAGTGGTCCCATGACAAATTGTCCTTACACCAATCTCTAGTCTGACAAGAAAAACACCAAAAATTGATCTAGTACAACAAGATATATATGACTATTTGGAGTCTCTAGAGAAAAAGGTTACAAAAAATGCATGTTCTTCTTCAATTAAAGGAAAATAAATCCAGTCTGACAATACACAAGAACCTCTAATTGTGAATACTTTGAAGCAATAAAGTTTTGAATTAAAGACACTGAATAGACATCTAAAGCAAGAGCATGAGACATTAAAGGTGTAAAATGAAATTCAAAGAACCAAAAATAATAACATTATGTTGCATCTAGGTTTATGGTATGAAAAAGAACAAAAATTTAAAGGATAAGAACAAATCTCTCAAGAGGAAGGTTATAAGTTTGAAATAAATTTTTTTGATAAAGAAGCCCAGGATGGAAGTTGCTAAGAAGAAGGTAAAGAAAACAAAACTTGGATGTTCTAGCTCAAGCTTCTGAAGGAGTGCAACAACAGAGAATGACTATTAGTTTTTAATTTTTGCATGAGAAAATGCAATGACCTCCATGTGGGGGAATGTTGAGTCTTATAATTTCTTCTTTTTGACACCCTTTTTCCATCTATTTTACTCTTTTTTTATCATCATAATCACTCAATGGGAAACGAATCACAAAATATATGGCATGGAAGGTATATAAAAGTCTTGTATTTCATAATTTAATAATTTTCTTTATTATTAGTCTAATATTTGTTTTAGCTACCAGATTGGGATGATTATGTAGCTAATGTCTGATTCTGTAACTAAATCCATTGTTTCATAGGTTCTAAGGTGCCATCTTGAGCGAGAAATATATGGGAAGATAACAATAAATGTACTTCATGATTCCTTCCTAGCTTCATGAACTAGATCGACAAAGGAAGCTTCTAGTTATGTGGTCAAAGGAAAAAGTCAACTTTGTCAGCTACACAAGTGACCTAGGAACAATATATACGCCTAACTATTTGCTTTGTCAATAGCAAATTGTTAGCGAATTTAATTATGATATCTTTCACAGTTAATTTTAGTACTTTGTTAAGAGAAGCTAGGCATGAAGCTCTGAACATTTAATGATACGGGCTTTATAAAAAGGCTTTGTAAGAAAACATAAACACGTTGATTTTATGATACGATAGTGAGAATTAAAACTCTATTTTCAATTAAATTATGAAGAATCCTTCTTATTTCGACACATGGTTGATTGTTCAATTGGATCTAATGACCATCTGCTTGTGGAGGTCCCTCTCCAGTAATAAGGATCTTTTATGTTTTTAGGTAAAATTTCCTTATGTCATTTCGTAAGCTTATTTTTTGGGTGCATCCTATAGAACATTTTCTTTTGTTGATTTTAGAGTTAAATAGTAGCAGTGTGATTGTCTTGTTAACTAATTTTCTTTATTGATTTAGGAGCACAAGAATTGAGTTTAATGAGTAACGGTAATAGCAGTGAGAATTTGGATTTAGATTAAAATTGTAATTCTTAAAAAAAAAGGATTTGATTATAGGATTTATTTTAAGAAAGAGTGGTTTATGATTTTGAGCAAGTGAGAATATATTTTCAATTAATTTTGGATTTTCATACAAGCATGTTATTATGATATATGATTTGATTCCTTTAGAGAATTGAGTTTCCTTCAAAGCATAATTTAGACATATAGCAGAGAGAGTGTGTGTGTATTTTTATGAGTTAAATTTCATTTTATAAGTGTGAGATTGGTTTATGAGTTTCAGATTTTTGTAAGTTGTGTGGATTTCATAATTAGATATAATTTTTATAAGAATGCAATTAATTTTCATAGGTGTGGGATTGTTTACTTTTATGCAGAGCTGTGAAAGTTTATTTTGAAGTAGTGCATGAGATTTTCCATAAGTAGCCTTTGATAAAAGAGGGTGATCATTTTATTTTCTAGGAGTAATTGCTTTACTCATGTGCATTTCAATAACTTAATTTAGAATCTATATTTCGATAACTTAGTTTATTTAGAGGTGTGAAGAACCAAGGACGTCTAGCACAAACAACTCACTTACACTTCATTAGTTTACTAGCCATAGTCAATAATTTATGCAAGTAATTTAAAGTTAATTAAATTACCAAACACTTGTTGTTGTAGTTTTTTGTTTCGGACTTGCGGCAATGTCGACCTCATACTTTGTTTCTTAGTCAAAAAGACAGATATCTCTGGAGTATTTCTTGCAATATTTGGTGAGGAGTCATTAATGTGTGTGCATATATGCATGAGCCACTATGATTTTAATTCATTCTATTCAAGATGTGTTTACACTGCATCCATATTTAATCGGTTTTTGAGGAGTATGGGATGTATAAAATTTTTGTCTCTGCGCTCATCACAAATTTTCCATCAACCACAAGGGCATATTTGGGCAACTCTTGCCCTAGTTATCAAGTAGGAGATGAGGATGAATATTCGATGCTCCTGGAAGTCCAGTTCATTCTCTCATTAACCAATGTGAATGATATTTTTTGTGAGAATCAACAGAGCTTTTGTCGAGTATGGCATGGTGTTGGTTGCTCAAAATATGAATTTTCCAGTGTGATTGTTGAACGTGTGTAGATGAGGCATTTATTTTTTGAATCCCATTTGTAACGATTATAACATCAAGATTTCTCTATTTATCCACACTATAATACTGAACCGTCTTTGTACAAGGGAGAATACTCGTTAGTTTTAATATAGAGAGTGGTGTTGGAGGTCTTTTGCACTATATGAAAAGCAAGTAGAAATGTGTGATTGGATTTGTTTGATTACCACTTATTATGGTGAATCATCAATAGTCAGACGGAGTCCAATAATAATTAGAACAATAAATATATGATTCTAGTGTATGCAATCTATGTTATGGTTTGTAAATTGAAGGTGTAGAACCAATTATTGAATAGCGAAATACAATTAAATTTGTAATTCTTGATGCTCTTAGGTGTTGAGAGAATGTATTGCTAATTTTATTGTGTGTATATGTTATATGCTGATGAGTTTTGTTGTTATTTTTGCTTCAAGGGCATTGGTTATAAGCTATGATATGAGATCCATGTGTGAAGAAAGGTCAGTTTCATAATTGACTGTTGAATATGCCTAGTACTCAGACAACTCACCTACACAACTATCAAAAGCATAGTTCGCTTCATTTTGATAGATGGGAGTTTTTCCATAGGGTGGTTCAGTATCAATATTTTCCTTCAAAATACCGAGAAACACCAATTATACAAAGTTCATCAAAGATGGTTAGAGGCAGTTATGTATTAAATGAGTTGAATGAGAAGCTCAAAAATTGTGGTGGTGAAAAGAGCGTTGTTCAAGAGTCTTCAGAGTGGGGATGAGTGCTAAGAAAGAGTTGTTAAATAGATGTGACATACAAATTGTAATTTTTCATTTTTGTATTAATATTTGTAATGTTGTAAATGTAAGCATTAAAGGGGGAACTTGGAATAATTCTTACATTAGAATGTAGGAAGGTTTTGTTTGTTAGTGGTTAGAGTTTGATGAGATATTTTCTAAACAATATTTTCCTCTCTTAGAAACTGTTGGATCTCATGACCACTATTTATGTGGCTTGTAATTTAGTTTTGTGGTGAATAATACGAATTGATTTGTTAGTATTTTTTCCACAATGTATGCTCCTCCATTTTTCTTGTTGTTTTCCCTTTGAGAAGAACTTCCCTCTTGCCCACTTGTCATCACTCTGACCCGTTGGAATATATATTAGATGATTGGAGGTTGTTCAACCCTTCAATCAGGCGAAGGTAGTTGGATTGAATTGGTTAGGATTGTTCTTATTTATTCCTTGCCGCATATACTAGAATGAAAGGCTTTAACATCCCTTGCACTCAATGGCTTCCATAGTGATGGAAAATGTTTGATTATGTAAAATTTTAGTGAGATGCGATTGAACGAAGTTGAGGTGGTATTTAAAAGATCTGGAGTCTGGTGTTGCGAACCCTAATAACAATACTAACAAAAATAATTTTGTTAACAACAACAACACTAACTACAATGCAATGGATAATGGTGTCTTAGATGAAGATGTTGTTGAGGTTTGTTTTGAAAAGAGAATTAGGAACGGGGACAAACAAGGAGACAAAGATGAAGTTGTCAATGTTTGTTATGAAAAGAGCATTAGGGATGGGGAGGGATGAGGAGATAGAGATGGCAATGAGGATGCACCTGGTGCATGTCATTAATTCTATTAGATGTGAAGCCTCATTATGTTCCTAATTCAGAGGTATTAATTTAGTCGTGTTTAGATCTAAATCCGCGAAGGCAAGGTGTGGGGCATATTTCCCCCTACTATTACTACTTGGGGGATCCAGGGGGGAATAGCGCCCCCAAAGTTAAAAATAGAGAAAAAAAATTCTTATAAAATATTATAATGTCATAGTCAGTCTGGGTCATTCATCAGGCATATGATTTGATGGTAGAAGTTATATTTAATTTAGCATTTTTACCCTAAAAGGAAACCCCTCGGTTTATATGAGGGAATTGTATTGTGGATGTGTATTATTATTGTTACGCGGTATTTTGTCACACCTCCTGTTCACTTCTTGTTCCACATCCCAAAGTGCTAAAATGTTGACAACTTTGAAGTGTACTCATCATGAAATACATACTAAAACATCCCTGAAGAATAGAATAAAAACTGTCGTGAGTCGATTTTAGAAAAGGCTGAATAAAACCCTAAATTGAAGGACCATTGGTCTGTACTCCACTGATTTCACCTGTTGATGGCAGGCTATATATTTTTAACATAACACTACCAGCACATGTTTTTATATAAAATCCCTCATTGAACCTCTTCTAGTAGTTTTTCTCAAAATGGAGGAGAAGCTTCGTATGGTAGAAACTTTGAGAAACAATGAGATGGATGTTGTTGGGTAGAGATACGGTCGAGATCTCCCATTTGGAGCTCTTGATCCTACCTTTAAGGGCCTTACCCTTGAGATGTGGACCTTCCTTCCCTCTTTTATGGATCCATAACTCCCTCTCCCTTCATATAAATCAAATTCCTTCTGTCTTCAAATGTTTGGTCATTTATTGATTGCATTCCTATGCTAAGATTATGATCAAATGTTGCCCATCTAACTTGGAGAAGGAGTGCTTCAAGAGTCTTGGCTTGGGCTTGCACATGCACCAAAAAGAGCTCTCTAACATCAAGGAAATGGTTGTATGCTTCCCTTCTTTGATTCATTAATATATACATCTGATGTTCACTTTCCATATTTTCTAAATATTAATGCATTTAGCTTCATACTCCTTGATCTATCAAGTAGTTTATGTTTGATATATACTATGTATTCTCTTGTATTTGGTATTGTCCTTTGATCTCTTTTTGCAGGTACTCGGACGTAAGGAACAAGTAAGGATCAAGCCTGGAGCTAAGGGATAGAATTTATCACCGAACGATTGAGCAATTAACATTAGAGAAAAGTAGATGTGTCTCTCTATCTCTACATTTTTAAACATAAGCTATGAATGTCTGCATTAGTTTGTTCATTTTGTTGCTAGATCCACTCATTGGGATAGAAAAATTGCTTCTGCCCACAAAGGGGATTTATATTCACAACAAAATTTTGACTCCACTGGGGATTTACCTTCACAACAAAATGGCGACTCCACTGGGGATTCAAGAGACGATTTACGAAAAGGGACGTTTGGTTTTTTTTCTGCCCCTTTTTCAAACTCTCTAAACATGAAAAAGATGTTGAGTCTCACCTTCATCGAACTCGTAAAAGTTAAACGATGCATGACTTGTCATCATGACGAGATCGAGTTTCTCCTTCCTAGGACTTGTTAAACTTATTAGGATGAATTCATCCGAAGGATGAACTTGTATGGAAAGAATATGCTATCCCCTTCAAGATTGTGATTAAAAAATAGTGGGGTACTCACTAGAAATAGTGGGGGGAAATGAAAGTGAACATCTCTTGTATTTTGTGAAAAGGTAGCATGTCACTCTTGAGCATGACACTTATTTGTTGCTCGTGTCAGGTTTGGGTTATCCTCATTTCATCTCTTGCCTTCCTAGATTTGGGAAATCAATTTTTCCTCTCATATGATTATATTTCTCTATCATCATGACCTCTAATCCCACATTTTTTCAAATGCTACCAAACTATGGAGTCACGTCATTGATATGTTCAAGAGAAGTCCTAT
The DNA here is from genome assembly GCA_000404065.3 of Pinus taeda. NCBI lineage: Eukaryota > Viridiplantae > Streptophyta > Pinopsida > Pinales > Pinaceae > Pinus > Pinus taeda. The sequence goes on along the minus strand of APFE030499611.1, from coordinate 71,744 downwards.
CTTCATTTTTTTACTGCTTATACATTGTCTAACTTTCTACCACAGTCCTGAATCAAAATTACCTACTCTATTATATTCTTTGTTTCGTGTTGATGATGTGGGATACATTATGGCCCTCCCTTGACAGATTTCTTCCTGTCGACTTCATATCATTATCTAGGAATATGATCTAGAAACTCCCTTCCAATATCTTGGAGCATGCATGCCTCAATGGTAAGTTATTTGCATTCGATGATAGGTTTACATCATTGGCCTTCGAACGAATGATTCTATGGGTGTTCGACTTCAGCTTCATGATTCACACTCATGGATTCTGCTAATTTTACCCTGAGAGGCATGTTCCTTACTGGTGTTTTCTCTCGTGACCGTTAACGGTTTACACCATTGACTGGTAATTAGGTGGTTTTCTATCATGTTCGACTTTGACACATCTATTCATATGCTAGAATTTACACATTGATCAGATCAGGATAGAGTTCAAGACCCTAGGTTCCATCTAATAAAATCCAGGTTTCATGGAGTTGTGAGTTATTCATCATTGTACACATGATTATACAGATCGCTACGACCATACCATGGGTCCATATATATGATCCTTTCTATTATGATGGCTTTGTCCATACTGTGAATCCATGCACATGATCCCTTATATTCATATGTTGCATGCATGATGTGGATTCATGTATTTTTATATACTTATTCATGTATCATTAGGCATGTTTATATCAAAGATGTGAGATATGTATATGTATATAATTTATTTTTACCTTGACAGTGTTTTTTTGGTTCTTGCCCTTCATGCTTTAGGGGGCCTATGTTACAAAATATTTTGTCACACCTCCTATTCCATATCCTGAAGTGATAAAATGTTGACAACTGTGAAGTGTACTCATCATGAAATACATACTGAAACATCCCTGAAGAATAGAAGAAAAACTGCCTTGAGTCAATTTTGGAAAAGGTTGACTGAAACCCTAAATTCTAGGGCCAGTGCTCTTTGCTCCACTGCTTGCCCGTGCTAATGACAGGCTGCAGTTTTTTTCCCTAGCACTGTTAGCGTGGGTTTTTATATGAAATATCACGTTGAACCTCTTCTAGCATGTTTTCTTAAAATAGAGGAGAAGCTTTGTATGCTAGAAACTTTGAGAAACAATGAGCTGGATGTTGATGGGTAGGGATATGGTCGAGCTCTCCCAATTGGAGCTCTTGATCCTACCTTTAAGGGCCTTCCCCTTGAGATGTTCACCTTCCTCCCTATTTTGTGGATCTCTAACTCCCTCTCCCTTCCTATAAATAAAATCCATTACATCCCCAAATGGTTGGTCATTGATTATCTGCATTTCTATGTCGAGATTATGCCTAAATGCTACACATCTAACTTGGAGAAGGAGTTATTGAAGAGTCTTGGCTTGGACTTGGACATCGACCAAAAATATATCTCCATCATCAAGGAAATGGTTGTATGATTCCTTTCTTTGATTCATTAATATATACATCTGATGTGCACTTTCCATAAATGTCTAAATATTTATGCATTTAGCTTCATACTCCTTGATCTATTAAGTAGTTTATGTTTGATATATACTATGTATGCTCTTGTATCTTGTATTGTCCTTTGATCTCTTTTGCAGACACTCGGAAGTAAGGAACAAGTAAGGAGTGAGACTAGAAGCTAAGGGATCGAAATTGTCACCAAAGGATTGAGCAATTGCATCAGAGCGAAGTAGGTTTCTATCTGTGCATTTTAAAACATAATCTAGGAAATTATGCATTAGTTTGTTATATTTTATTCTAGAACCACTCACTGGGATAAAGATATCATCTCTATCTATAGAGGGGATTTATCTTCACAACAATGATTCTGAGTGAGAAAGAGAGTGGGGAGTGTGTGAGAGCAAAGAGGAAATTGCAATGAATCTGTTGTAGGTTGCATCTCTTCATTTTGTCGAAAAATATAAAAGGAAGTGTTACACAGTAATTTGTCACCATTGGTCACCGTCCCTGTTACCCCTATTTTCGTACATTGGAGGATACATTCCGGGACCTGTGAGTAGTGACATAGCCTAAAAACACTTGCATTATGT